>WSXT02015093.1:0-14412 GCA_011762715.2 Neuroterus valhalla
CTAATACGTATTTCTCACTTCTAGCAGATCACTTAATTTGGACGATGTCTTGGAGGTGATCTGTTCATCAAGGGGTGATAATGAAACTGTCGCCATGACCCGTTATCGAATATCTTATAACAGAGTCCATTGTGGTATACCTTGTCTCCAGGTAGAGGTTCGAGTATCTTTGGTTGACCTAGTTCCGTGAGAAAAATATGATTACCAATTATTGGGAGGTTGGGAGGAACCATGAACTTTGAACAAGTAAGTTGTAATTTATTTCGAGTCGAGATGAAATCATGCTCAAGTTTTTTAGTTGTAGATAATACATTCAATGTTATTACTGGTACAATTTTCAGATTTATTGTATGAGAATAAGAGTTCTCTCTAATCATAATTGTGCGTTAACGTTTCGACTGTACGTCTACAGTCCTCATCAGGACATAAAATAGGAGCAGGAATAGCCTGATTTAGCATTGGGAAACAGTCACAAATTATTGACAAGACATTTAAAAAGACTCCGTCTGCTGGAAAGACATGTTAACATGTCAAAAATTAAGAATAAATTGAAGACAGCAGAAAGAAACACTGAGCATCCAGACGCCAAGCAGTCTTAATTTTTAACATGTTAACATGTCTTTCCAGCAGACGGAGTCATTTTTAAATTTCTTGTCAATAATTTGTTTTCATATAATAAATCTGAAAACTGGACCAGTAATCAACATTGAATTTATTATCTACAACTAAATTATTGAACCCTGGTCAACACATATCATCTCATATACATGCTCAAGTACGTTATAAAATTTTTTTAAATATTCTATATAATTATTAGTTAATTGTTGCAAAAATTAGTTCACGTTCAGTTAGACTTATGTTTCCATTTAACTAATGTTGTTCCAAAAGTGTCGAATGAATCCATTATTTAGATATTTCGAATTTTGTTGAGGAACAATCTGGAGGAACGTAACTTGGCTTATCTAGATTTCCCGAAAGATTATCGCTTTTGGTACAAAAGTAGAGACTACAGTACACTTTTTGATTCATAATGAGATATTTTTACATACTAGCAATAATAGCGTATTTGCATGAAACAAATTACTCTTCCTAAGGAAATTCTCTAATATATGTATCAGATTGACTTCTAGTTTTTGAATTACCATTTTCTTCTGGATATTCATAAATCACACCATTTTGGACTTTCCCTTTAGGAAATACCTCACGGTACAAGTAATCGCCATCATGAAATTTGTTTTTTTCTTCTTCATTTGACTCTGGCATTTTATAAGGTATATTTAGGTGTTCACGTCTTAGTGCTCGATTTAATCCTGTAAGAAATATAAAGTCATTGAATAATTAGAAAATTTAGGAAAATCACTTGTTCGGAACTACTGTAATGATCTAAGTTGGTCGTCTAGTAACAATTTTCAGAGAAACGAAAATACGAATGTGATTTGTAATTCACAAAACTTGTTTATTAGTTCAAGAAAATAAAATATATCACGAATCTAAGAATAGCTTATATCAACATAGATCTATAGGAATTCTACTTCCAGTAAACACTGCTTTATAAATAAAAACCAAGAATGCACCTTCGAGGCCGTAGTGATTGAAGATCCGCATGTCCTCATGAGTCAGAAAGCGCACCAAACGATTATCGTCACATAGTGCAAGTCTTTGATCTCGACCTCTGGGTACGTATAAAAGTACCAGACTTACTGGGCGCAAGCCATCATGACCTGACAGCTGTAAACCTGAATCATCACGTCCTGGCGATCGTGAACTGCATTCTGCAAGAAAATAGAATGGGATTCTTCTATTGACAATTTTTTTAGCGGACCCTTAAATTTTAAACTGAAATAAAGATTTTCACTGCTATTCCATTTTGTGGCCGTCTGAAATCTACCGGGATAGCACACGAATTTCCCCCGAACATTCCTAGAACATTGCGATGGAAGGTTCAGAGCATTCCAAAATTGTTCCAGAAAAATTCCTAGAAGTGGATGAATGTCCGCGCATCAAGACGCGTTTCCAAAGAATTTATAGGTACAATTTTATTGAAATGATGTACCTAAGAATTTCTGTACATTTTTTATACAACATTCTTAGATTTTTCTCGAGTAACATTGCTGTATATTCGCTGCATGACTTTCCAAGAAAGTTTTTTCCCAGTTTTCCCTGTAATATCCTGACGAATATTACCCAAAGTTTATCTACGAATATTCTCTCAGCCTCCCTTAGGAACGTTTTCTGATACGCGGAAATTTATTTACTTCCGTGAAGTGAACTCTTCTGGGACAGTTTTCGGAAAGCTCCGAACTTTACATTGGAATGTTCCAGGAATGTAAAGGGAAACCTTCGTACTTTCCGGGATCCATCACTTACTTGGGGAGGGAAGGGTCCGCGCCTTTAGCTACGGCCTGGTAGAGGAAGAAAAATGATACAAAAGGGCGGGAAGGTCCTAAACTCAGGGGAGAGGGGAGTGTAATAGACAATTTGCGAGTTCCACTCTAGAATATGGCGGAAATTGTGGAGAAGGATAAAGATTTCTGGAATTACATCGCAATACAAAATGGTATTTATCGAACGAAAGAACAAGCGGAGATTGAAATGGAGAATATACTGTTGTTAGAGGAGAAGTTCTTTTGGTAATAGATGATTTTATTACTAATAACCAGAAGTAACAAAATGTCAAGAATATAAAAGTTCGGAAACGAGTAGATTCATATGACAAACCCATCGATGAAAATTCGAAAGCACAGATGAAGAGAAAAAAGGAAAGAACTGTAAACAGAAAATAAAATATGTGATACGGACACAACATACAAAGAGAGTTTCAAAAAAATTGAAGAAAAAGAAGAAGAAGAAGAAGAAGAAGAAGAAGAAGAATGAGAAAAACTGAGCAGAGATAGAGCTATTCCTACACTCTCGGAAATTCCCTTTCAATGATAAAGTCGGTCCTCTAAAGAGGACCAACCGAGGACCGAGTATCTTAGAGTAAGATACTTTAGAAGCAGATTCTTTTAACTCTTAAACGATCTAGCTCAACGCTGAAATAATATCTTCTGAACTGAAGAGTCACGCATTTTCATCTTTAGAATTTTAACCGTAAAAGTGTTCCTTCATCGCTGAAGGGAAATTTCTGAGAGGGTACCAGTCAAGGAAAAGAGAGATCGAATAGAGATTGAAAAGTACTAAGGTGAGAAAGAGAACGTGGGAAAGAGAGGACACATATACAGATAAGTATACGCGCAGAGCAAGAAAGAGTTCAGTGAATTGTGCAAGAAGAAGTAAGAAGAAAAAGGAAGAGAGTGGGGAAACCGAATAAGAAACACGGAATCAAAGAGAGATGTATGGACATTTTTGAAATAATTCAGTCAAAGAAGACAGTAAATAAGTTTTAGAATAGGAGGAGAAATAAGGAACAATTATTCTACAAATGGAGGACGTGGTTCAGATTAGAATCAGAGTTGTCAAGGGGGGGGGGGTAAGGAAGAAAGGGGATACAATGGGTAAAGAGGTTAGGGGCTGTCCAAGGAAACAAATATGAAATGAAACTTTTCTAACATATGTTAGCGATAATCTTAGCTCATTGTCCATGAAAAGAATAATAACGTGGTATCATAATATTCATATGTCACTTACGAACAGAATGAAGGGATATCACCAAAGTGAAGAGCAAAATATAAGTAGAGATTCTCATTTTGCTAGGGACAGAACTTGTTTTGGAAGGATTCCTTGAGGTGGAACTGCGAGAATGTAGAACAGGCTTCACATGTATATATTCACTATTCATTGTATTTCTGTTGACAAAAAGATTAAAACATTTAGGTAACGAAATAAGGTTAACCTAATAAAGCATTGCGTAAAGCGTACATTTATTGCTACGAAATAAGCCATTTTTATTCTCTTTTCTTCAGAATGTTCTTATCAGGAGCAGATTCAACCGAAATTACACTCAACAATGAATTTTCAACACAAGAAAATCTATTTATTATAAAACAGTTGCATTCACAACAAAGTAGTTAAATTCCAAGCATAATATACGAACATTAAACGGGATAGTTGAACTTTCAACAAAAGGTTGAATCCTCAACCAAATGACGTTGTTTACAGTGTAGCATCGGTAATACCAAGCAAGAGTTGTTCGTTGTAGGTAAATGGCACACTGAAATTGGTTTCCAATTGACACTTTGTTCTTACGATGCATTGGCTGGACCCAACTGAGGTACTTTATTGACCGAGTGTGTCCTTAATAGGCTCAATACTATAGTTCGACCGATGAACTTAAAATCAGGTAAGTAATGTTTTCCAATCGGTTTATGAAACACTGTCATTTTCATGGAAACCTAGGTTCGAGACCTTTCTTTGACCATACATTCAGGATTTCTAATTTCTAAGAATTCCTCAAGGCAGTTCAAAGTTATTATTAAGATATGCGTGAATTTTGAAGATCAGAGCCGCCATAAATATTTTTCTTATGGCATGATTATGACATCTCAGTCACTTGAATGCGAAAATCATTTTTAGTTATGAGAAGGTAAGGAAAGTACGAACGGAAGATTGAGGGAGCAGGGTCGAAGCATACAGTAAGAAAGAAGAAAGTGGTGGAGGGAGAGATTGAGAAAAGAGAAAGGAGAGGAAGGAAAAAGCTGCTCAGTAACAATTTGAAGGTAGGTGTTAAATTGAACAAAGTGGAGGAAGTGGACAGAGAAGGTAAAAAATTCTAACAGCAAACAAGGGGGGAAAACAATTTTCAACGATCACGATCTGATATTCAAGGAAAGAGAAATACAAAGAATATTAAAAGAAAGAGCTAGGAAACAAAGACAGAAGGGAAAGGAAGTGAGGACAGGATACCAGAAAATATGTATGTTGGTCAAATAGTGTGTATGGAACCAGGGTAAGGGAGGGCTAGAGGAAGATGATGCATATCTTTCAGCTGAGGTGGGTAGGGGGAGGGACAAAACGAAAGGATGTAGCAGGGAGACAGAAAGAGACTAAGGAGAGGCTAGTAGGCGCGAAGGGCCAGATCGCAGCGGAATCATGGATCCTGGATCATGTCCAGGATCAGGTGCTTGTAAGGTTTCAAGACAAGAGCTGAGCAAAGCCAGAGATGATTTCCTCCGGCAGTTAAGACTCAGGAAAGGAAGGTCGATTTGGTCGTAACAAACGAACAATATACAAACAGGAACATCTAAAAATGGTTTCCTGACAACCTGAAAACTGCAGCTTTATGGTTTGAAAATACAAAAATAGGTCCGTTGGTGAACATAGCTCCAGAAATGATTTCGTATGGATGAGTATCAAAGTATCACGCTAGTTGCTAGTTGACCCCAAACAAAAGGATCCAGGAATCCTAGAAAAAAACTGGACCTCTTGAAGGACGCGTAACGCGGCAAAAAAAGAAAGGTGATGGGAGTAGGTGATTCCAATGCGAAACCTATTGAATGGGACATGCTTAGAACCAACCCAAGGAGAAAGCAGCTAGAAGAAATGTCTGTTCGGCTGCAACCGTGGCTGCAACTAGTCTTGAACACGTGAGGCATCACGACCTTCAGATGCCCCAGATGCAGGGAATTCATACTGGACATTTATACATTCATACCTCTCACACAGAGCGCTTGTCTCTCTTCAATAAAAAATGGAAAGTGTCAGAGAATTCTACTGGAAGTAATTATCAGTATATTTACCAGCAAGCGAGAGGAAACGCAAAAGCCATGCCGCACCAAGGTGAGTAAGCTGGTTGGAATGTCTGAAAAATGGACAAAGTATAGTTATACTGTCTTGAGTAATGGCAGAAGGCGGAGAATTCCTCAAGCCATTTCTCAAAAGCGCAAGAGACTCACAAGGAGTGGAGACACTTGTCCAGGAGACGATAAAACTCGTGCATAGAGCTTGCAATAAAGCAACGCCAAAATGAAAACAACCAGAAAGTCGACACTTAAACTACTCGTGGACCTAGGAAATTGCGGACCTTAGGACAAAGTGTCTACAAAGTAGAAGAGAAGTCACCCCTTCAAGAAAGTGAGACCCTGGCAAGGCAAGTAAAGACCAATAGAGTTCAAGAATGCCAACAAAGACCTACGAAGTGTTATTGAGATAAGAAAGTCTCAGAGCTGGAGGGGGTTGGTCAAGAGGTAGATAATGACTCAGGGCTTAGAATATAAAATCGTATCACGGAAGCTTGGAGCACTATCAGCGTGCGTTAACATGGAAGCTGGGGTAATGCGAAATTTAGTTGAGGGACTTTTTCCTCATCATCCGATGAGGGAGAAGGACAACGACGGAATAGGCAATGCTGACATCCCACACTTCAGCCGAAAGAAGCTTATGGTAGCAGTGCACTCCTTACGAAACAGAAAGGCGCCAGGACCAGATGGCATACCAGTAGAGGCATGAGAAGTGGTTACTGACACCAGCCCGCAACATCTCCTTGAACTGTTCGATTGCTGTTCAAAAGTGGGGATCTATCTACAAAAATTTAAGGTTCAGCGTTTGGTGCTAATCCGCAAAATTGAGGAAGATCAACAAACGTCTGGAGCTGACAGACCGCTGTGCAACTTAAACACAGCAAGCGAGCTCATTGAGAAGTTGCTCAAACCCCGCCTCACGTCAGCAATACGTGATCTGTCTGGTAAGATCAATAAGATCTGTCTGAAAGGCAGTATGGTTGCAGGAGAGAATGCCTCACTGTACATGCTCCTCCAGAGATCGTGGATTCGGTAAATCAGGCTCAGCTAGGGAACCATGCTTCTAGGAAAATCTCCTTTTTGGCCACGTTAGATTGAAAAAACGCATTCAGCTCGACCAGATAATGCGATATGATAGAAGCATTGGAAGAGTTTCGGGTACCGGAATATCTTATGCGAATTCTTTGAAGATATCTCAGCAACAAAGTCCTGATCTACGGCACTACAGATGGACCAAGAAGAAAGAACATGACGTCTGAAACTGCCCAGAGATCGACTCTAAGACCCGATCTCTAGTACAACGCGTACGCCAGGATCCTGCCGATAGAGGTACCAGACGGGACATGTCTGTCCAGATACACTGATGAAATCCTGGCATCGAACAAATCCAGTAGAAGCTTAACCAAATCATGCGCTGAGTGACAAAATAGAAATAAGACTATGGTTTTGACTGAGCAATGAAGAAAACAGAGTTGGTGCCGATTACAAGAAAGTGGATACCAACTGTGGTACCAATGCAGGTTAGCCTCAAGAAGATCCATACTGAATCCGTAATATTGCACTCCGTAGGAAAAAAGGAACATGAAGCCCAAAATTTTAACAAAATTGATAAATTAAAATCTTTTTAAATTTTAAATAATAATACGTTAAACTCCGAAATGCTTACAATGCATTTTAAGAATCAAAATGAAATTAGAAAACTTTTGAAATCAATTAGGAGGTAAAAAAAGATGATAAAAAAACTGATTTAACATCATTCAAGTTATTAAAGATTTTTCGATTCTCTTTGTGAATTTGACGCATTATTATTTTAATTTTTAATTTCTATGTAATTTTTTCTATAAACACCGAAACGGGAAGTTTCTTCAAAGTGAGAAATTTGCACTCATTCATTATAATACACATGTGGCATATGCTATAATTACTATAGTTTGTGAAAAACATGTTTCAACTCTGTCAACGTTCATTTATGTTCTTGAATTTGGTCAATATTCAAATAAATTATTTATTGGATATCAAAATGAACACGTTACTTACCAACGGAAGTGAGGAATATCATAGAAGTGAAGAGCAGAGTGGAAGAAAAAATTTGCATTCTCATGAAGAGATACAACCGATTTTCAAAGAATGTTTCCAGCTGGAATGAAGAAGACGTAGCATAGATTTTACTTCTATGGGTACTATCCTTCAGCCCATTATTGACAAAAATGATAAGCGACATTCAGGCGGTGATATGAAGTTGAAAGAACAAAGAGTTACATCAAGTACACCTTTGCTGCTATAAAATGAGCTAAAATCATTTACTTCTTTCAGGGGCCGTGCATGCGGGGGGCAGAGGGGGCTCAAGCGCCCCAACTAAAAAACTGGGGAGCTGAGTCCCCAAATTTCTCAGGTTATTCTGAGCCTAATTTTATGCATGCCCTTTTTATTTGCTTCTCTGATACCGTGAGTAGTTGAGCTCCAGCCCCCCCCCCCCCCCCCCCCCCCCCCCCCCCCCCCCCCCCCCCCCCACCTCCCTTGAAAATTCCTTCCGCGGCCCATGACTTTCTTTGAAAATGTAATTGTCGAAAGTTGAATCATACAAGAAGATGAGGAATTAAAACCTCGGCAATGAACATTTCCTCCCAATCGACATGGAATGGAACAGAGTTTTCCAGCGTCATTTTAGTTTGATATGCTCTCTTCAGTTCTTTTCCATTATCAAGTCTATTCTTGACTCAATTCAAAGTGGCGCTTGGAGTGAAACAGGCCAAACGCTTCGAGGATTTAACGCCTAAGGAAGTAGAAGATAATTGTTCGAAAAAGATGATGATAAAAACTAGTGATATGGTTAAGTAAAAGAAGTTTGTACTATAAGCATTTCAAAATATTACTATCTTATCTCTCAAGTTGATTGGATAATTCAATGTGTCCCCTGAGGATTTAAATTGCCCTCGTACCTCTCCTTTTTTTAACACATCCCACTACTACTATAGTGGTGGGGGAGGGCTACAGCTTGCTAGGCAAGTGTTCACCGCTTGAGCTGCCGAAGCCAGGCGCGTCGGAACGAATATTTTCATGGGTGGGCTCACCAAATAGAAAATGAATATAATTATGAATGTCAAATGCAAAAAAAGCTTAGAATTATGAAATTGTAAGTAGTTGAAATTTTGATGGGTGGGCTCCGCCTACCCATCAAAGTTCATAGGTGGGCTCAGGCCCACCCAGCCCACACGGCTCCGACGCGCTTGGCTGAAGCTCTATCCGAATACGGGGCGGAAATCGAATCCGCAATTAGCCAGAGTGGGTCCAAAGCTTATGCCTCAGCCCCCATGACCAACCGACCACCACGTCCCCACGCAAAGTATAAAGTGCTCATAACGAGCATGAACTTTGGTGGACTATGAAATCTTCCGTTTTTGATTCCAGAATCAATATTTTACTCATCCGGATACATTTTTTCAGTAGTGAGCAGATCTAAGTCTTACGTGTATTGATCATAGCCGAATGATAATGCTACTAGCTATTTTCCATTTCATTTGATCTGATACAATTTGCAATCGAAGAATTTTGGTGACACTATCATTCACAGTTTTTGTCATAAAATCGCTAAACTTATTCACGTAATGAAGAACTTGAATGTGGTTCTCTCTTACATAATAAAAAACATTTTAAACCATAACGCTTCCAAGATTTAGACGAGCTAACTCATGGACTAAAAAAGTTATGGCAACAAATTTATAAAAAGGATATGAAACAGATTCCATCAACCTTATCTTTTGTTGAAAGAAGCTAACAGGCCAAGGAGGAACCGCAACGGCCCCGAAGAGGGCTCCCGCGTATTTTGCAAGAAGACAGCTTGAACAAAATCTAATACATTAAAAATTATTCTGAAAAAATTTTTATATCAAAGAATATCACATAGTTACTCTCAAAGTGTATTTCCGTTGATAATCATCATGACAATGACGAATTTATGCAGGGGGTGATGATGAAGCTAGTAATGTCATCGTTTCATACTTCGAAAGGAACGTCGCGAACTATACCTTCTCGAGCAATTCGATAATTAGGAATAAACGTTACAAAATTTGATTTATCAATCAGGTCTACACTTTCAACTATCTTATTCGCACATTTTCCGTCATAACACTTAACAGTGACTCTTGAATAACCGGCTTTTTTTATCTGTTTCATATGACCAGGAAAAGAGGTATGGAGAATCTTGCGGATCACCATGACGTGTTTTGGATCAGAGTCTTGCGTTGGTTCGACCGTCAAGAAGAATGGACCCTTGTTGTAGCTGGAATATCTGTTCTTGAAAAGTTGTTCGAAGGAGTTGAACGCATCGGATTCTGCAGTATGTTTGACCTTATTCTTAGCATGGGAGGAGAGATCGTTAAGGTGAAAGGAGTCGCGCTTCTGTCGTTCACTTGTGGAGTTCAGGTTGGGATGGGTAACCTTTGACGCGTCATTAGACTTTCGAGAACTTTGAAGAGATTGCAGCTCATTTTTGAAGTCCTCAAGCGAGCTGTTCGTCACCTTTTCATCTTAAACTTCATCTTTGCCCATTAAATCATCATTATCAACAATAACTTCTCTGTTCATGGAATCCGAACACCCTGTTCCGTTTGCCATGCTACGGCGCAGTAGGCCACGCGGCCTCTATTTATAAAACTGCCACCTACCTGTGTTTGATGGTGGAAATTAAGGATGCAGAAGAGAAAAGGTAGAGAATGAGAGAAGAGGCAAATACTGGAATAGGCAAGTGACGCCAAACAGGCTGAAAACTTTGAAAGAAACTCGATCTTGTTATCATTCACAAAATCCTATCACTATCCCTAAATAATATTATATTAATGCCTAATACATCTCTTAAGGCAGTTTACAACTCATTCAACATCATCACTAATCTGATGTCATCGCCATGGCTATATAGGTTGCGCATTCACTTGCACGGAGGAGCTCCGAACCTAAGCTAACCCACCCTTGGCACAGAGGAGTGTGGGTACAAAAAGAAGAAGAAGCTTTCAGTCACCGCACCAGTACGATCACGTGACCATTCAGCCATCTCCGCTATATCAAAGCAAACCGCTATATCTATATCAAAGAGTTCTCTTTTCTCTCTTTCGTAGGATATCTCTTGCGTTGCTATATCATATTATAGGGGAAAATCATAAGTTGCGGCCATGCTCCGGCTGTGGCCACCATTGGATGATTTTTACGGAAGGCACATACAGTCGATACGACAATTTATTGTCGTTTGTGCGCACTGTGAGCACGATGATTTCGTGCTGACACCGAAGTCGAACTACCCAATATAATAAGTAGATACGGTCATGTGTCTCACACGGGGAACTCTTGTAATGTCATGTGAGTTGACTTTCGAAAACGGGCTGATTCAATAGCTCACATGCATATATAAAAAACCCTGCAGCCGTCTTTTCCAGTGGGCCTCCGTTGAGGTGCGAAATGATTATAAAAATCTTACTGCTTAGGGATTCCACTAGTCATCGATCTGAGAGCG
This sequence comes from Neuroterus valhalla, assembly GCA_011762715.2. Classification (NCBI taxonomy): domain Eukaryota; kingdom Metazoa; phylum Arthropoda; class Insecta; order Hymenoptera; family Cynipidae; genus Neuroterus; species Neuroterus valhalla. The sequence continues at coordinate 11,179 of WSXT02015093.1, forward strand.
GCTGGAATACCATACCTGAGTGGCCTCGCGGTAACCTACTGGCTTTGCGATCCGGCAGTCGCGGTATTGATTCCTCACGGGAGCAAATTTTTTTCTCCCATTTGCTTCGTATTTATTTATTGAATTTTTCTATATAATAAATCATAAACAAATAAATTAAATTAAAAAAATGGTTTTTAGCGGAGAAAATTGAACTTCATTAAGGTGTTGGAGAAAATTCGAAGTAGGACAAGGGGTCTACGGTTGCTCGGTATACACAGGGAATCAGTAGGAATGTCTATAAAATGAGCCCATCAAATGCGTTATAAGCCCTCACATTCTTTTTTCGAAAACTATTTTTGCAGTTTTAACTATCTTGGTTGGGGTTCTAATTATTCCCTGAACTCTAAGTTTCCATGGTTTGTCAAAAAATGGGTAGTCAAGAGTTTCCGGACTCCCTGGAGGAGCTTCACCCCTGTGGTAATCGTTTAAAGCGCATAGGATGATTGAATGAGAGAAAGAAAAGAAGGGACGATGAAGAACGAGAATTAGTTCTAACAATATGGAGATGGTATAGTTGTCAACAATAAAACTTGAATATATGATAGCGCCCAAATATCAGCTTCTTTTTACTGGGGCAAAATATTTCTGAATATAGGTAAAGAATGGTTTTTCTGGTATGTAGCATGGAAATAGTAAACCCTCTTCACACTAAAAAGATCATTTGTATTAATGTGATTGACATACAAGGATACATTTGCACGTAAATCTGATTATTCGTCATATTGTCGATCTTCGTCCGCTGCTACTGTGATTATCTTGATTCTGTAAAAAAAGATGTTCAGTTTATTAGTTCAAACTCCCAAAAATATATGTCCTGTAAAACTAGTTAGTAGGTATATCTTACCCTTGGCTCTTGTTGACTTGACCTTGGCTCTCGTTGACTTGACCTTGGCTCTTGTTGACTTGACCTTGGCTCTCGTTGACTTGACCTTGGCTCTTGTTGACTTGACCTTGGCTCTTGTTGGCTTGAACTTGGCTCTTGTTGACTTGACCTTGGCTCTCGTTGACTTGACCTTGGCTCTTGTTGACTTGGCCTTGGCGCTTGTTGACTTGACCTTTGCTCTTGTTCACTTGACCTTGGCGCTTGTTGACTTGACCTTGGCTCTTCAGGAGGTCCTTGAAATACTACTGGCGGTTGAGAAGGTCTTCGAATTATTATTGGCTGTTCAGGAGGTCTCCGAATTACTACAGTACCTAATCCTTTGAAATAAATTTGAACATTATTGAATTTGAAAATCAAAATAAAATCACTTTGTGACAGCCATTAAAGTACATCTAATTATGATGAAACAAGGTATTTCGGGCTTCTATCGTGTACAAAACTACAAAAATTTGTCGACGTTACGCGAAAGTTGCAGCTCGCATCTTCAGGAATGGCCTAGAACTGAGGTTTTTAGGTTGTAGTGTTATTATATATGCTCACAACGATGCCTGTGTTTAGTCAAGGATCCCAGTGTGGGGATTGGTAGAATCTGATTGGTCAATCAGTGAAACCAGAAGAACGGAAAGCCAAATTGAATTGATATTATATCCATTGTTCCTATTCATATTATTAGGGTATTTTAAGATTTTGAATGCTTCTCTATGCCTTCTTGGGAAAATATTGTTCGTTTTTGCGATGACGGTTGCTTTGTCAAATGAAATGCTTTGTCCTATTTCGATGTGAGCCTCATCTAGTGCTTATTGCGTGAAATGTTTCAGCCTGGCTCCACTCTCATATTCCTTTATGCATTGGCTCACCGCTCTACCGGTTTCTCTAATAAAGACTTTGCCACAAGAGCACGGGATTTTATATACTCCTGGATGACTGAATGGTGCTTTTCAGTCTTTTTGGTTGTTGAGAAGTTGCCCTATTTTCGTAGGTGGTTTGAATATGATTTGGATGTTGTGTTTGTTGAGAATTCTACCAATTTGTTCTGTGATACTGTGGATGTAGGGTAGGGTAGTGGTGTCTTTTCATTCTCTTTAGTTGGTTGTGTTAACTTGTTTTTTCTAGTGTATTTTCTGAATGCTCTATAAATTTGTTTGTTTATATAATAATTTTGCAGAAGGGTTTGTTTAACTTTTTGTAATTCTTTTTGAAAGTTATCTTCATCTGTAATGGAGACAGCTCTGTAAACGAGCGAGTTGATGACTGACTGTTTTTGGAATGGATGATGGTGGGAGGAGGCGTGGAGGTATCTGTTTGTATGAGTGGGTTTTCTGTAAACTTCATGTCCTAACGTGTTGTCAGATCTTTTGTAAATTAGAACGTCCAAGAAGGGCGAGTTTGCGTTCTGTTCAATTTCCATGATGAACCGGATATTTGGATGTAACTGGTTGATGAAATCAGAAAATTCCATGGACATAGAAATTCACTGGATGGAGCAAAAACCTGCGTGGTCAGGCAACGCGTTAGTAAGGGGAGCGACGCACACCACGCATGCCCTCTCCACTTTCTTGGAGGGCTCTCAGCGTGTCCAGTGAGCCGAGTGAGTCAGCGCCAATCCAAAGTCGTCAAGGCACCCTCCAAAAGAGTGGGAATACCTCACCTCTCCCGATCTATCAAGTCAACCCGCTTGCCTAAGATGGGACTTTGTGCTCCGTCCCGTTAATTCTTATGTCCATGGAAAATTTATACATTTCGTCCAGTCCATGTCTCCAGATTACAAAAGTATCGTCAACGTTACGGCACTACAGTTCTGGTGTGAGCTTGGATTGGCTGAAGACTTTAGTTTCTAGATGTTCCATAAAGATGTCAGCTATTACAGGTGAAATTGGGGATCCCATTGCTCCTCCTGAGGTTTGATCGTAGAATTGGTTATTGAAAGAGAAGTAAGTATTGTTCAGACAGTGTTCTATCAAAGGTACAAGATCAGAGGGAAAGTTTGCTAAGGATTTGATAATATTGATTGTATCAGGGTTGGTGAGTTAATTGCGCTAACGATCGGTCTGAGTGAAATGTTGTTTTTGTGAATTTCTGGTGGTCCATAAAGTCTTGAAGGAATAGAATTAGTGGGTATGAGTTTGGCCTTTATCTGCGGGTAATACTATAATGTTTTTGTTTCGATTAAGTTCTTTGATTGCTGTTTTTTCTTTTCTAGTCAAGTTTTAGGAGGGGAGTCGTGCTCAACGTAGGATGTTGGTCGTCCTTCGTCTAATGTCATTTGCTTTTTCAGGTTGTAGGTTATATATTATTGACTGAGAATATAT
>WSXT02015115.1:0-14410 GCA_011762715.2 Neuroterus valhalla
AAAAATTTTTTTTTTCAAAATTCGCAAAAAAATTTGTTTTCCAAAATTTTGAACAAAATGTTGTATACAAACGTAGTTTATTGTTTTCTAAGGATTTTCTCAAAATATCAACTCAATATCTATTTCGGTGTAGACGTGGGTTGTTGACTTGTTGCAAGAAAAAGATGTCGGTAAGGTAGGAATCGGGTAAGTTTAACATGGACATAAGTGAAAAAATGTGTTTTTCGAGTTTTTGGCGCTAATTATGATTTTTTGCGGTTTTCTTAACGCAGATTGTTTCAAATACATAAAATACTACTTAATACTGGTAATTAGATGTTTATTCAAATTGTTTTAACAAATTATTATTGTCTTCAGCAACTTTCTCTTAGAAAAGGGTTAGAAAGTCAAGGTTTTTTATGAATTTTTTAACTTATTTTTCATGTTTCAGCTAGAGCGAGGTAATAATCAATTAAAGTTAACAAAAATAATTATTTAAACAATTTGTTATTATTCATACAATATTCTCTTAGAAAAATGGTACAAAGTTGCGGTTTTTGTCTGAAATTTACAACTTTTTGTCCACTTTTCACTTGCAGTGGGTAATTATTCTATTTAATTTAACAAAAATAATTGTTTAAACCAATTGTGAAAGTTAATAGCTATCTTCTTCTAGATTCATACTACATAGTTGTGGTTTTTTCTTGAAATTTTAAACTTTTTATCACTTTTCAACTAGAGTGAAGTAATAAATTATTCATGTTGATAAACAAATTATTTGTACAATTTATTATCATTGCTGATAATATTTTCTTTGCTTAATAATAGGAACTTGCGGTTTTTCTGAAATTTCAAACTTTTTGCCTACTTTTCACTTGAAGTGAGTTGATATTTAATTTAAGAAAAATAATTGTTGAAACAAATTATTATTGTTATACCTATCTTCTCTTAGACTAGTGCTAAAAAGTTGCGGGCTTTTTCTAAACTATTAAGTTTTTTATCAACTTCTCTTTTTAGTGAGGTAACAATTAATGCGAGCTAACAAACATGCTTATTTAAATAATTTATTATTGTTCACGTCCATTTTCTCTCATATAAGTGCTAGACAGTTGTGGTTTTTTTCTGAAATGTTAGCTTTGCTTTACCTGTTTACCTGTGAAAAAATAATAAATAAGAGAGAATCATATTTTAATAGTATTGTCTTGTTTCAAGGAAATTATTTTTGTTGTTTTCCCAATGTTACAAAAAAAATTAATGAAAAGAAAAAAGCTGAATTCATTCAGTGAAATTTGAATTTTGAATTTTCTACTAAAATTAGGGTTCTTCAACGCGAAAATTGAATTTTTAAGAAAGTAGTTGAACTTTCAAACCAAGAGTTGAATTTTGAACCTAAAAATATAAATTTTTAATCAGAAATATAATGTTTGAAATGTAAAAAAAAAAAATTTTATTTTAGATAAAAAACAATCTAATTCAACCAACACTTAAATCAATTCAATCTAATTGAATTTCATTCAAATTCTGTTCAGTACAAAGTTAACATTTCAGAAAAAAAAACCACAACTGTCTAGCACTTATCCGAGAGAAAATGGACGTGAACAATAATAAATTGTTTAAATAAGCATGTTTGTTAGCTCGAATTAATTATTACCTCACTAAAAAGAGAAGTTGATAAAAAACTTAATAGTTTAGAAAAAGCCCGCAACTTTTTAGCACTAGTCTAAGAGAAGATAGGTATAACAATAATAATTTGTTTCAACAATTATTTTTCTTAAATTAAATATCAACTCACTTCAAGTGAAAAGTGGGCAAAAAGTTTAAATTTTAGAGAAAACCGCAAGTTTCTATCATTAGGCAAAGAGAATATTATTAGCAATGATAATAAATTGTTTAAATAATTTTTTTTAACATGAATTAATTATTACTTGACCCTTATTGAAAAGAGATGAAAAGTTAAAAATTTCAAGAAAAAACCGGAATTATGTAGTATTAATCTAGAAGAAGATGCTATAAACATTCACAATTTGTTTAAACAATTATTTTTGTAAACTTTAATTGATTGTGACTTCGCTTCAACTGAAACGTTGAAAATAAGTTGAAAAATTCAGAAAAAACCTTGACTTTCTAACCCTTATCTAATAGGTTGCTAAAAACAATAATAAATTGTTTTAAAAAATTGAATAAACATCTGATCATCAGTATAGGGTAGTATTTTATGTATTTGAAATAATCTGCGTTAAAAAAACCGCAAAAAATAATAATTAGCGCCAAAAACTCGAAAAACCCATTTTTTCACTTATGGGGTTTTTTGGGGCCCCTATAAAACAGACTGATGGGGGTGATAATTGAAAAGTAATATTTTATTCGCATTCTGTAACAAATTGTGAAGAGAAATGGTGAATTTTGAACTCGATTCATCTAATATTGAGATTTCTGATTAAAATTTACAAAAACGTCTTTTTTTCTTATGGGAAATACGTGTTAAACTTCACGGGTCTTGAGGCACCTCTAAATATAATTTTTTCCAAAACAAAAAAAATGCATCTATTTTTTTGGTGGATTTGAAAGAATTTCCGGGTGTTTTGCATGAAAATTCGAAAACAAAATTTTTGGACCACCCTAAGTTACAGGTATATGCTCACAGGCATATGCTCCATGAAAACATGCCGGTTGTCGGGCTTTTTTGTAAATTTTTGAATGGTATGCAATGATGAATAATCGTCAACTTTTAGTGAAGCGTATTCCATCAATTGTATTTCGTAAATTTTCTATGAGTTTTTTCGTGTTTTATTCACGATATCAAAATAGTAAATTTGAAATCGAGTGCAACCGCAGTCTCTCTCACTTCCTCTCATTACTATTGAGTAAGCATGCCAAAAAATCACACTGAAAAATTGATATGGTCAATGGTCATGGAACCAATTGTTCTAAACTCATTCCATGTTGATCAGCTTTGATAGACTAATCAAAATAAATTCTCTTTCGAAAGTCGTACAGGCCTGAATAACAATATTTTTTTAAAGGTCATACGCATTACATATGTAAGTTCCTTAAAAACAAAATTTTTAGCATGTTTTTTGTTCTGTGTTACCGTACAAACTTTTTTCAAACTTTTTAAAAGTTTTTTTTTTGGTGGTATCATTGTTTTTGTAATATTGCTCAGTGAATATTAATGTTCGTAACTTCGCTCTTTATTATTATATCATGGTGCAGACTGGTAGAATAAACGGTTCACGTATTTTTCTATAACAACATTATATTGTTTTTCACGAATAGTATCGACTTTTTCAAGAAGCGAAATATATACACCTTTTGCCGATCTCGGTATAGAATTTGCAATGTTTTCTCTAACAGTAAGAACTCAGATTTAAGAGAGTCGAACAAAATTTTGAAAACTTAGGCGACTCAAGGTCAAAATGCATCTAAATCAGATTTGAATTATAAACCTTCCTAATTAGAATAATGGAAATTTAATAATTTTAACTATTCAGGAAGAAATATAATCATCTCCTTCAGAAGAAAACAACCAAAATATTACTAATTGGAGTTGTTTATCTAAAACTGAGCTCTGTGATTTCTTGTACTATAATTCTGTTTTATTATTCAAATCACTTTCCAATGCCTAGAACCCAAACCTAAAACACTTTTTTCGATAACTTGAGACATGATTTTTTTTCTAGGAAATAAAGGAAATCCTGGGTGGCGGTTGGGATCCGCTAAGTGATGGAAGGCTCCCAACAGTAGTGATGGATCCTCTCTTGGGAGACAGCAGGGAAGTCATAATGCCAATGGTTCTTCACGACCAAAAATAACTTCTGACTTCAGTTCCGAACCCAAGTCTTTCAATCCATCAAGTCTCAGCTTACTTTGGATGAGAATCACTCTCAAATACTTGGCCTTGTACCTTTTATTGTTCTTCGGACTTATTTGTCACCAGTTCCATTTAACACATTATTTGGTGCCCAGTTTCTCCAAGTTTTAAATCCAGATTTCTTCTACCTGTTCCAATCTCCAGAAGGCAGAAAGGGGAAACACAAGTATAGCCCTTATTTTAAATTGACGATCGCCATTCAGTACCATTTTGTTCAAACTTGAAAATCGTTTCATAGAGAGCGTCTACGCACCGTTTTCCGATCAATTACGTAACGAATCATGAGTCTTTTTAAACTACAGCACAATGTCCACGCACGAGCGTTCTGTCTCAGAAGATTCTTGAACCTATAAGGGAATTCCAATAAGTATCTCTGCGGGAAACTTGACGACGCTACAATTAACCATGTACCTTAAATCGTATTCCTCGTTGGGAATCAAGATTCGCGCGTTTATAATCCATCTAGACAACAGGGCCACGTTAGGGCCTCTCGTGACCTACACCCAGTACACAGGGTATATTAATGTAAAGTAAATATTGAGAGATAGCAAGAAGTTCGAGCCATAAGAGCAGAGGTCTGAATTCCTAAGATCTTCCTCGAGAAAATGTAGACAAGATTCACAAGCGTAGCTAGAGGCTGGGTTCTTAGTTTATAGAAAGTGCGAGCGGAGTGAGAAAAAGAGATAAATATCGAAGATTAAAAAGCGTAAGAGTGAGAGAGTTCGTGAAATATTTTACATAAATATCGATACAAGTCTCGACAATGAGGCATCGAAGAGCGATCCGAGGTTATTTTTAATACCAAAACCAATCGGACGCAATTGTACTAACAGAAACAGCTGTAAACTAGAAGATTTAGTCGCCTATTATATAAATGTGTATGTGTAACTATTATCTTTCGAATTTGAAACTTTGATCTGCGATGTTGAACGATAAATAGTGAGAGTTTTGAATGTTTACGCAAAGACCGGTAATGCAAAAAGGCACAGAATATCAAAACGCCAATCGTCTAGACAGTTTTACTATTTCGAAATGTGATTTATGGTTCCCGTTTTCAACTCGTAGCCACGTATGCAGGTGTTTTTTTTTTTTTTATTTACGTATGTGATCCTTTCGAATATTGCCTAGTTATCGAAGGCTTCTGCGCGAAGATGAAAAACGTGTGTTTGACGGAAAGAGAGAGAGACAGTGTTTAGAAACTAGGGATCATCATGCACGCGAAGTGACTTAGCTGAGTAAGCTGTCCAACAAATTAATAAAAAAGAACGGGCCTTAATATGTACCTGAGTCGCGCCGAGACCAATTTTGCTGATAAAAATTGAAGCGCGACAACCACCAAAAATAATTATAAGCCCCTGTGGATACGCGTTAATGTCCCGTCAATCTACAACTTGATTGTAATAATTAGTAGAGAAATCAACGAATGATAATGGCAAAAGAACGATTACTGTTTAAGGAGGGCGTTGAAGAACGATCTAAAAAAATTAGTTGTTGATTGTAGTAATCGGTGCTGTGTCGATAAGTTAAATTTAATTTACGGACGATTCACTGCTGTTCTTTTGTCCTCGTTTTTTCATGCAAGTATCGCGAAGGAAGTTCGAGGACGTGTTGCGCATATTGTGTGGGCGAGTCAAAAAGTGGTATAATGTTTGTGAGAGTAAAAGAGATAAATGAAAGTGAAGAATAAAGGTTAGGAGAGTCTTGGATCACTGAGAAGGCTAAAAACGAAAAGGAGAATGCAGGAACGTCCGTTAATTGAAGAACAAAACACGAAAGTGTTACGCACCACCTTGATTCAATTGAAAAATTCTGGAACCGCAACTCAACGAGGGCACAATGCAAGAATATTTTAAATAGTGCGATGACGAAAACCCATTAAGACTGAGCCTACCGCGAATCGTATTTTAGAGTTCTGTTGTCGGTTTCATGTTCTCATATTCATAAGGACTTAATAATTCTCGGGTACTCTCGGATGTGGACATGTGTCATCTTTGCCTCCCAAAATCAAATGGTTTGAGTGTCCAGCATTTTTATTTGAATAAATTCACATTGTCGAGACAGCTTATGAATATGTTTGAATGTGAGGTGGTGCGAAAAAGCTATCTTAGATCTGACAATGCCCTAAGCTCACTCGATGGCAGACCCCTTACTACCTATAAACTTCAGCAGCCTGCCAGCTGAATCGAAAGAAAAGCGAAAATCCATTGTATAATATCAAATACCGCGTGGAGAGTGCGATAAGATCTATTTTTTAAGAAGCGAATGTTTATTTTTCTACTAAGGCAGGCCTTAGTCAGACAACGTATGTCCTCTTGCGTAGGTGAATAAGAGCTGTGATCAGAGGGGAAATATAAAATAATAAATAGAATATACATGTAGATCGGGTGAGCTAAAACGAAGAGGGCGAGCGAGTAAAACATCTGTGATAAAAACAAACAAACAAAACAAAATATAAAATCTTAGGAAGAAAAGGGGAGAAAAGCGAGCGATAGAGTGAGAATAACGGAGCGATTGAGAGTGAGAGAATGTGGGAGAGAAAATCTTTCTCTGTAAGTCGAATCGACATTGTACAAAAATTGGTTGAGTCGCTGAATCGTGGAAATTTTCTCGAAGGGCACTTTGTCGAAATATCTTCTCTGTGACTTTCAAAAAAATACAAGATTCTCGATCCGGTTTCTAGAGTTCTGATTCTTACGCATTCTTCTTACGCATATTTTCTGGAGAAAAATAAGTACCAGGAGGTACTTTGAGGTATAAATAATTTGCTACATAGAATCGTTCTGTGACATTCCATTTCTTGACTGATGATGATCTGATCTCAAGAAAAGAGAAGAGCTTTTAGATTTTTCTCCTGGATTTTTAGGTTCTTATTATATGCCTTCATGTCGTTTTTTAAATCTTTTATTGGAGTTTATTTTTTATTGTAAGATGAGAAGAGGAATTATTCATTGAGGAGAAATTGGATCGAGATACTTAAGAAGCAGTATTATAAGTTCTTACATGGAGCACTCAATGCAGTTTTCAGTGACCAAATAAACGCATGCAGCACATCCACACGAACGCATTCAGTTGATAAATGTTTTTGTAAAGATTTAAGAGGTCTTCGAACACCACTGCCTATATGCATATTATATTTACAAGTTAGCCGAGGGTTTAATAACTCGGATTTCTGATGTACACTAGATTGGAAAATTGCAAGAATGCATGGGATTGCAGAAGATTCCATATATTATAGAAAATTTCTTATCGGAGATTATCATCTACTTTTGAAATATTTTCAAATCCATTGAAACATTTAAAATCTGTTAAAATCCGTAGAATTGCTTTGAAATCTTTTACCCGTTGAAGTATCTAAAAATGGAATCCGTACAGATCATTAGAAATCCCTTGAAAATAATTTGTGAAATCCTTCGTGAATCTTTGAAATACTTGGATATCATATAAACCCCTCGAAGTTTCTGAAATTATTTAAAATCCTATTCTTCGAAATCACTTGAAGTTTTTGAAATCTCTTGCAACTCCTTGGAATTTTTTCAATTAACTTGAAGTCTTCAAAATTTCACAAAATTCTTCTTCATTTCTGCATATCGTGTGAAATTCCTCAAACCGTAGAAATACTTGGAAAAAATTCAATTAATTCCCCAAATTTATCTAGGAATTCGTTAGAATCCTTGGTACCTTCGAAATTTTTTTAATTCATGATATCTTCTGGAATCATTTTGATTCAATTGAATCATTTTAGATCCATTAAATAAAAAGTAAAATGTACTTATTCATAAAAGATCTAAAAAATAACTTAGAATCCCTAGAAATCTTGGAAATCCCTGAAAAATTGAATAAAATCCTTCGAATCTTATAAAATTCCTCGAAATACCACAGGATGTCATTAAATCTTTGTATTCGCTTGAAATTCGTATGACTTTAAGTTGATTAGTTTTCTTCATATCCATGAAAGAACCTTGAGGTCCGTTAAAACGCACTGGAATCACTTAAAATCCCCTGATAAGTTTGAAAATCTTCGAGCTCATCTCAAATCTCGTGAAATTTTTATGAAATTTCAAAAAATTGCTTAATATCCTGAAAATACGAAATCTGTAGAATTCTGGGAAATCATTCAAAGTGATTCGAAATCCTACGTTAAGCAAGTAAGTTATTCGTTTAGTATTCATTATTATTCATGGATCGTATAAGATTGCAAAGAGAGTGTATACCAGGTTCCAGGAGTAATTAAACCCTCAAATGGTGTACTTAATTTAGTCAGAAAACATCAGCGATATCTAGTTTCGAAGATACGAAAAAAAAAGAAAGAATGGGATCTGGTCGAAATTGTATTAATCAAAGTGCAATTCACACTCCCTTAAACTGCATAATTTGCGTCCAGAAAAAACACCAAATATGATCTACTGACGTTTCAATTCCAAAATTGTTCAGAGAGAATTTTCAGGATATTTTTACCTTCGAACAACCAACAGTTCAATTTTCTACCTTTTGAAATTTCGAAATCAAAGCTTGAATATTTTTTTGTAAGAAAATTTGAATTTTACCGGATTTGTAAGTGAATTCATATAATGTTTGAACAGTTAGATTCACAATAATCGAAAAGTTCAAAGATTATGCTTTGAATTTAAAAAGTTTGCATTCTTAGATTATTTCAGAATATGCTTCCCAGAAGGTCAGTAGAATCGCAAATTGAGAATTGTATCTCGTAAACTCTTTCAGAATGAAAAAATCTTGTAATTGATTGAGAAACAAAGTTCTTTTTCAACAAGAAAACAGCTCACCACCAAATAATTTTCTCAAAAAGTTTCACGCAATTCGAGAACTTTGTAAATAATATCCATACTTAACCATACGATCAACTAAAAATGCTAATGAACCATTCAATTCAAAATTTAAACTCAGATGTCGGTGTTTTTTTCCACTTCGAACATGCCTCTCTCAAAAGTTCGTTGTAATAACGATTGACTACAAGTGACAAGAAGGGAGAGACCAGAAACGAGCGATCAAATTGAATCTAGGAAAGATCCTTCCGTATCTCCAGTTTTTCCGGGCTCACATATTGATTACTCTGTACTCGCGAGGCGACATAGAATAAAGTTTTCTCTTTTTTTCCACTTTTTCGGCAACTGTATACTGTATTAGGTTGTTTTTCCTGTTTTTTTCAACCTAATTATTGAGAGTTGATAGAATTGCCACCACGATGGCTCAAGTCATGGTAATATAACGACGATAAATAATATTATATCGTGAGTTACTCTCTATCTACTTGGATGCCAGGATACAATAGATTGTTGCAATATAATAAGTAAATTGTGAATAATAACAATGTGTTACAGAAATCTGTATTTCTCTTAAGCCTATCGATTAAATGGGATCAAAAAACAAAAATAAGTAAATAAGGAATGCGATTTATTATATTCAATACATGTCATCCAAATATCTTCGATTAGAAATTACTCTTCGCTTGTATCCAATATGTGAAAGAAATTCCTTACAGTATTTGCCACATGAAATTCTCGACGTGCAACGTGATGTATAAATAGTTTTGCCAGAATCGAAAATTTAGTTCGACAATGAATGTCTTCTTTCTGGATTGTCTTTCTTCGAAGAAGATATAATACCTATCTATTGATATGACGTATAAATGTGTAACGAAGCATGACTCATGCTTTTGAGACTTTTCTCGGTTTTATAATTGAAGCTCCGGGTAGTGTAATATCAAAGTTGCTTGAAAGATTTGAATCCAAACTGAGAAGAGTCTCTCGCAATTTTAGAATAATGTTTAGTGTATTGTAATATTATTTCTTAAGGTATGTTGGATTGATGTTGGAATAGTCTTCGACTTGATAAAAGAAAAGTCAAAAATGTGTCTATTATTAAAAAAAAAAGAAATCTATAAAATGTGAAATTTAAGATTTGATGTTAAATTATTGGAAATTTGAAGCAATAGAGGTATATTTGAAAAGTATTAATCATTCGATGGGATGTAAAGTTGTTAATTTTTATTGAGATTTTTATTTTTGCTGAACTTTGTTGTACTAAATTCGTAGTATACGTATATTTGTTCTGGTAAAAGAAAAATTATTGAAGAAAGGTGTTTGTAATTTATTGAAAAGAATTTTAGTGTTTGAGATATAGTTAGATTTGGGAGGGGAATTTGAATTTAGGGCGTGTTTCCTTCTCTTCAGTCTATATCCAATATCTGTCTTGTTACATTTTTAAAACCATTCACATTTTGAGACGTATATTACTGTTTAAAAGAATCTACTGCTGTCAGTGTCAAGTCCCTTGGCAAGAAGAAATTAATATTATTCAATCGTGCCCCATTTTTCGGTTTCTGTATACTGTTGCAATAGACATAATACAATTTTCTCGCATGTATCAATCAGTTTTAAACTATGTATCAATGAATAAATCATTTATGGCAAGGGATTACTTTTGAATTTTTTATTTTTATGAGATCCTGTCTAAGATAATTTTATTTCATGTCTAGTATAGGTTATTTAATTCTTAGAAGTTTCAAAAATAAATTGAAAATTGAAGAGTATAGGAAATGATTATCAGACTTTATGCAATAATAATGTTCTCTTTACAAGGTAAAATCGATTCAGCTAAACTGCTCCAGTAAAAAATATACTTTTGTCGAGCACTGAACACCTCTGCCTCACAACCTATTCAATAATTGGTAAAGTAGTTTAATAGAAAATATGAAGATTATAAGAAAATACAAAAATTTTGCATCTATGGCTTTTTCATATAACATCAAAATGTCTGAGAAAAATGCAAAAAAGGATGCGTCTACTCGTCCCGAATTTCGGGACGACTAGCCATATTTTTACTTTTTGCTAGTCGTCCCGAAACTCGCGACGACTAGCCTAGTGTCATCATTCAGTTAGTCATCTCCCAAAATAATATATTTTATATAAATGTTACTCTTATTCATTAAAGAAAAATGAACAAACTAGTCTATTTTCACAAGTTGGCTAGTCGTACGGAAAAAAATTCTAAAAATGCAATTATGGTTTATGAAATAATGAGAAACCTGCCCACATGAGAGTTGGGGAAGGGGAATGTATGTGACCTAGGTTATTCCCATAACCAGTCAAAGGAGTGACTTGACGCCCTCACAAGTCTCAGGAAAGAGGGTAGGTATGTGATCTACATTATTTCTGTAACTAGTGACGGAAATGACTTTTCGGCCCACATGACTTAGGGAGGGGGAAGGTATGTGTCCAACATTATTTCCATGACCAGTCACAAAGATGACTTCCTGCCCCTCCCACGAGACTTAGGAAAGGGGGAAGGTATATGATCTACATTATTTCTGTGGTCAGTCACAAAGGTGACTTTACGCCCCCACGACACTTGGAAATGGGGAAGGTTTGTGACCAACATTATTTCTATGACTAGTCACAAAGATGATTTTCTGCCCCTACGAGACTTAGGAAAGGGAGGGTATGTGATCTACATTATTTCTGTGATCAGTCACAAAGATGACTTCCTGCCCCTCCCATGAGACTTAGGAAAGGGGGGGGGGGGTATATGATCTACATTATTTCTGTGATCAGTCACAAAGGTGACTTTACCCCCCCACGACACTTGGGAAATGGGGAAGGTATGTGATCAACATTATTTCTATGACCAGTAACAAAGATAACTTTCTGCCCCTACGAAACTTAGGAAAGGGAGGGTATGTGATCTACATTATTTCTGTGATGAGTCACAAAGGTGACTTTACGCCCTCACGACACTTGGAAATGGGGAAGGTTTGTGACCAACATTATTCCTATGACTAGTCACAAAGATGACTTTCTGCCCCTACGAGACTTAGGAAAGGGAGGGTATGTGATCTACATTGTTTCTGTGATCAGTCACAAAGGTGACTTTACGGCCGCACGAAACTTGGGAAATGGGGAAGGTATGTGACCAACATTATTCATATGACCAGTCACAAAGATGACTTTCTGCCCCTACGAGACTTAGGAAAGGGAGGGTATGTGATCTACATTATTTCTGTGATCAGTCATAAAGATAAATTTCCGCCCCTCCCCCCACGAGACTTAGGAAAGGGGGAGGGTATGTGATCTTAATTATTTCTGCGAGCAGTCATAAAGATGACTGTCCGCCCCCACGACACTTGGGAAATGGTGAAGGTGTGCAACCATTAATATTTCTATGACCAATCACAAAGATGACTTTCCGACTCTACGAGACTCAGGAAAGAGGGAGGTTATGTGATCTAAATTATTTCTGTGACCTGTGACAGGAATGCCTTTTAGGCCGCGCATGACTTACAAAAGGAAGAAGGTATGTGATCTAAATTATTTCTGTGATCAGCCACAAATATAACTTTCCGCTCCAACGACACTTGGGAAATGGGGAATGTGTGTTACCAACATTATTTCTATGACCAGACACAAAAATGACTTTCCGCCCATACTATATTTGGGTAAAGAGGGAGGTTATGTGATCTACATTACTTCTGTGAGCAGTGACAGGAATGCCTTTTAGGCCCCACATGACTTAGGAAAGGAAGAAGGTATGTGATCTAAATTATTTCTGTGATCTGTCACAGGGATGTCTTCGCGCCTCCACGAGACTTGGGAAAAGGGGAAGGTATGTGACCAACATAATTTCTATGACTAGTCACAGCGATGATGGGAAAGGGAAGAGGTATGAGATCTAAATTATTTCTGTGATCAGTCACAAAGATGACTTTCCGCCCTCACGACACTTGGGAAATGGGGAATGTGTATGACCAACATCATTTCTATGACTAGTCACAGCGATGATGGAAGAGGAAGAAAGTATATGATCTACATTATTTCTGTGATCCGTCACAGGGGTGTCTTCGTGCCCCCTTCGAGACTTTGGAAAATAGGAAGGTATGTGATCTAAATTATTTTTGTGATCAGTCACAAAGATGACTTTCCACCCCCACGACACTTGAGAAATGGGGAATGTGTGTGACCAACATTATTTCTATGACCAGTCACAAAGATGACTTTTCGCCGCCACGACACTTGGGAAATGGGGAATGTGTGTGACCAACATTATTTCTATGACCAGTCACAAAGATTACTTTCCGCCCCTACGATATTTGTAAGAAGGGGAAAGTATGTGATCTATATTATTTTTGTGATCCGTCACAGGGGTGTCTTCGCTCCCTCACGAGACTTGGGAAAAGGAGGTAGTATCTGAACTCTATTTAGGAATTTGTCTCTTTGTCATAAATATTAACAACTTGGTCGAAATTTTGAACCTTTATTCACTGAGAAATATTTTTTGGTCTAAAAGTCAACAATTTCTTGAAAATTTCCCTCTCTGGGTAAAAATTATTTTATTTTATAGAAAATTCAACATTTTTGTCGAAAATTGATCCTGTTTGTTAGACATTTCAATTCTTTTGTTGAAGATGGATCCTTTTTGATTAAAAATTCCACTTTTTAGGTGGGGAATTTAATGACTTGGTTGGGAATTAATCTTTTTGGTTTGTAAATTCATCTTTTATTGTCAAAAATGCAACTGTTGGGTCAGAAATTTTTCTTTTTTGGTTGAAAGCTCAACAATTTGGTTGAAAATTTAACAGGTCTGTTGAAGATTCATCTTTGTGGCCTTAAAATGCGCAACAATTTGGTTCAGGATTCAACTGTTTTGTTGCCAATTCTGTATCTTCGGTTCAGCTCAACTATCTTTAAATTAAAATGAATATATTTTTCGGTTAAATTATCAACTATGACATTTTTCATGCGAATTATTTAATCTTTTTTGATCAAAAATTAAATAACTTGGTCGAATGTTCTTTTTTTGGGTGGAAAATCCAACTTTTTAGTTAAAAATTGATCTATTTCGTTCAAAATGGATCATTTCTACTTGAAGTTCCAGGAATTTAGGCATTTTAAATTGAATTTAATATATTGTTATATGCCATATTATAATGACCATCATTTCCCTCTGCGAAGACGTTTAGAACTCACGACTCCTCGTTTTTCTCGGAATAACCCGGCGAACTTAGTCTCGGAAATTGAGAATCGTAATTTCAAGTCCTACCTTTGCAGTCAAATGATTTTAATTTTTAATTTAGATTGATCATGATCTCCAAGTCCTTGTAAATAATTTACAACAAAATATTTTATGGTAGTCGTAATTTATAACTGCGTTCCTAATTAGATTAATAGTCACCGAGATTTCAATTCGGATATTTACCTCCAGTTCCAGATTCTCAGAAGTGCAAAAATCCAGGGATTCAGCTCGCAACGGATTTTTGGCGCATTCCAGTGGAAGAGACGAGTAGCTAATCAGTCAGAAGGTCCGACTCTCTCCACTTGTACGCGCGCGAGATCCTTTGCGCGTTTTTCGAATCAAGCATATGAAGTAGTGACGGGCGATTATCTGAAAAATAATCGATTATTCGATATCGATTAATCGATAGCAATTAATCGGACAATCGATTAGAGAGCCGAAAAAATCGAATTCGATCGATTAATCAACAAAAATATACAAAATAAGTTGAATGGGAAGTAGGGTATAGTAAATTGTTTATCGAAAGTAATTAGTCAA
>WSXT02015126.1:0-14410 GCA_011762715.2 Neuroterus valhalla
TATATAGACCAAAAAATACGAATTCTTAATAAAGCGATAATTTTTAAAATAAAATTTCAAGGCACGTTTTTGAAGTTTAAATATAAGGTACTCATCCTCGTATAATCATGTAGCTCTGTCGACTAGATTCTTCTATTTTGAAAATTATCATTTTATCAAAAAGCAATATTGAAACCACATTTGTCGTGAAATTTTGGAAAAACAAACGCACATTTAGAAGAGCTATACAAGTTGGCCCTTTTGTTTCTATAAGACACTGTTAAAATGAATACTGGAAATTGTGACTTTTGAATTTTTTTGCCTTGAAATTTTCTGATTTCTCTGAATTTAGGCAAAATTGTTTCTAATCTTATTTTGAGGAAAAGTTCACACTCTTATAAATTTGATCAATTGAATGTTGAATTTTCATCTAAAAAGTGTGGAATTTCTGCCAAAAGAGGAAAATTTTTAGGAACAAAAGAACAGTTTCCTTCGAAACAGTTGAATTTTCAATCTGAAATGATTAATTTTCAATAAAGAAGCTCATTTTCTACCAAATTGACAAAATTTAAAACAGAAATTAAAGACAGAAATAAAAAAAAAACCCTTCTTCAACAAAATTATTGAACTTTCAATCGTAAAGACGAATTCTCCACACGGAAGTTGGATTTTAAACACATTAATATAAATTTGCAACGGAAGAAACAAAGTTTTCAATCAAAAAGATTGACTATTCAACAAAATTGTTGAACTTGTAACTGAAAAAAAACATAAAATGCCTGCCTCAAGAGTCGAATTTTCAGGAACAAATGAACAATGTCCTACAAAACATTTGAGTATTCAACTCGAAACTATTGATTCCAACCAAAAAAAACTGATTTCCTAAGAAAATATTGAACTTTCAACAAAAAAAATCCTTTTATTGACAAAATAATTGAGTTTTCAATCAAAAAGACGAATTTGTGTCAAGAATGTGGAATGTTATTTATTATCATTATGCCAAATTCCTTGCGGTGTAAGCGTAACTCGTCTTGTAAATACATAAAAATATAATTAAAAAAATAAGACGAATTTTTCTCAAGAAAGTGGAATCTTAAATACATAAATATAAGTTTGCAACAAAAGAATCGAATCTTTCGAATAAAAACGTTGACTGTTCAACAAAATTGTTGAATATTTATCTGAGAAAAAACATGAACTACGTGCATCAAGAGACGAATTTTCAGGAACAAATTTACAATGTCCTACAAAAAAAATTGAATCTTCAACCCGAAACTATTGATTCCCAGTAAAAAAGCTGATTTTCTACAACAATGTTGGAATTTCAACAAAAAGAATCCTTTTCTGACACAATATTTGAGTTTTCAATAAAAAAGACGAATTTTCGCCAAGAAGGTGGTATTTCAAATACCTACATAAATATAAATTCGCAAAAAAAAAAATTGAATTTTTCAACCAAAGAGGTTGACTGTTCAACAAAATTGTTGAATTCTTATCTAAAAAAAAAAACAAAAAACCTGCCTCAAGAGGCAAATTTTCGGAAACAGATGAACAATGTCCAACAAAACGGTGAAGTATTCAACTCGAAACTTCGATTCCAAGCAAAAAAACTAATTTACTAAAAAATCAAGCCAAATCCCTTGCGGGGTAAGCGTAACTCGTCTTGTAAATACATAAATATAAATTTGCAACAAAAGAATCGGATTTTTCAACCAAAAAGGTTGACTGTTGAACAAAATTGTTGAGTTTTTATCAAAAAAAAAAACATAAAATTCCTGCTAAAAGAGACGAATTTTGAGGAACAAAAGACCAATTTTCTACAGAACAGTTAAATATTCAACCAAAAACTATTTATTTACACAAAAAAACTGATATTCTGCGAAAATGTTGATATTTCAACAAAACGAATCCTTCTCTTACAAAATACTTGAGTTTCCAATCAAAGAGACGAATCTTTGTCAAGAAAGTGGGATTTTAAATACATAAATATAAATTTCTAAGAAAAAAAAAATCGATTTTTTCAACCAAAAAGGTTGACTGTTCAAAAAAATTGTTGAATTTTTATCTAAAAAAAACTGAAATTCCTGCCACAAGAGACGAACTTTAAAAAAAAAAACAGTCGAATTTACTCAATGTTACCAGGTTTCATAATTTTTAGCCAAAATTTTCAAATTTTAAACCCAGAAAGAAGAAATTTCAACAAAATCATAGAACTGAAAAAAAAAAAATTTCAACTGAAAAATCAACAAGTCTCGAACAGTTTTGTGGCTCAAATTTTTCGTTTTTCCGTTTTGATAAGTGTCCAACTTTTAAGCCTCTCTGAAATACAAAGTTGAGGCTCAACTAGTTGTTACATCGTCTTTTCAGTCACAAAGAACGCCAACGGCCATGCCACATTCGTTAGTACCTGAATGAGGAACTGTCCGGGAAAACTACATGCTGTTAGCATGTTGGCAGGAGACTGGCCATTTTCATATAAACAACTTGTTTGAATTATCATGTATTGCATGTTCAAATGAGTATTGCGTGTGTACGTTCCAAAGGCGCTTGTGAATCTCATAACCTAACAAAAAGTATCGAAATAGTTTTGTATCCAGGATATTTCAGAATTCTGTACATTGTAGAGTGTTACTAATGTTACTAAGATCCGAAATTCATAAAAACATGCTGCGTATCCCTGCGGACCTGGTTTTGGGAACCGAAAATTACTTGTGTCTCGTAACATTGAAATATTTTTCCAGCCCATAATCATGAGCTAATGTTAGACTAGCCCTTCCGCTCATCTAGAGAACAGTTTTTTTAAATCAAAGACTAATTTATTATTATTATTTTCAATTATTTTATTTATTTGATTAGTAATAATAAGAAATATCATTTATTATTTTATTTCATTCATTTTTGAAGTTAATGTTTCTCATTTTGGTGTTATTCTTGTTTATAAAATACAAATTTCTTTTTTATTATGTTGAAAATTTTGTTATTTAATTTATTTGATCGATAATGATAAGAATAATCATTTCATTATTTACCATTTCATTTGATCCATTTTTGTAGTTGATTTTTCCCATTTTCGTTCTCTTCTAGGTTATCAAAGACGAATTTCTTTTCCATTATCTAGAAAAATTTATTATTCTATATATTGAATTAATAATAATAAAATAAATTTTTAAATTTCATTTATATTTGTAGGTAATGTTTCTCATTTTTGTTCTATTGTAGGTTATCATAAACAAGTTTCTTTACTATTATTTTAAAATTTGTATCATTCATATATTAAATTAATAATAATAAAATCAATTTTTTATCTTATTTATTTCTGTAGTTAATGTTTTTCATTCCTGATTAATTCTAGGTTATGAAAGACGCAATTCTATTCTATTTTTTTAAATTTCGGTATTTTATTTATTTGACCAATAATAATAAGATTAATTATTTTATTATTTACCGTTTTATTATATCCGTTCTCCTCTAGGATATCAAAGACAAATTTGTTTTCTATTATTTTAAAAATTTTGTGATTTTATTTATTTGATTGATAATAATGAAATTAATTGTTTTATTATTTATGATCTCATTCAATATAATTTTTTTGGTAATTTTTCTCATTTTTCTTTCATTCCAGGTTCACGTGCCACGGATTACCAGTGAACTTACAAAGATATTTTTGAAATTCTCCGAGATCATTTCCAGTCCAGTTGAGATGCGCAACTGCAGATTTTGGAGGAACAAATTTCTCTAAATTTATCTGAACCTTTTCCGATTATCAGTGAAGCCAAAAATACCTGCATGGGCAAGAAGTATTGAAAAAGAAAACGAAAAGTTTTGTCACCAGAAGCCTTGCAATTGTTGCTTTCTTCTAATGGTTCCTGCGATATGTACGGTTTAAAAGAACCGATTGAATTTTCTTCTGACCTGTCAGAATCCGCATCTTCTGATGACAAAAATGTGATGATGAAAATGATGATGATACTGATGATGATGAAAATTATGATGAAAGATGTATCAGACTTCTACCGTTTGTATTTTCATTTTATAACATAAAAAAATTTGTATTAAATGCATTATATCTATTTTTTTCGGAATCATCTCAAACTTCCCTTTTACCTTAAGTTACATATGCTCACTTCTCTTAATTCTTACTCGGAATTTTGGATCAACAATTGTCAAAATAAAAATATTGATTCTTAATCATAAAAGTTGCTTGTGAGCAATCACCATTTCCAATGATTCACTCTAAAATCGTAAATATACAGATTTACACAAGAATCGGATGCATTCTTCTGATAAAAAATAGTCACTTCCGGTCAACCATTTTTTTCTCCAAAATTTGGTTATGATTTAGAAATCAGCTAGCTTGAAAACATGAATAAACCATTTTTAGGAGAAATCAAATTCATTTTATTGAAAGAAATAGTCACTTCCAGTCCGCTATTCTGATTTTTCAAAATTTCGATTACAAATTTTTACGAAATCACAATGTTTTATACAAAATACAAAAAACAAAACACAGGGGTAATAGCCAATCATCTTTTAAACATTTATTAACTTTCATTAACATTTATTCTGAATAATTATTATACATATGTATCATCAGGATTACGTAGTATCGCACGAACTAGAGTGATACATCTTGCTTTCGTGCAATTTTCGTTTGAAACACTTATTTCCTAATTTAAATTGAAAATATAAATACTACAAATAATTAAATAATCATTAATTTAAGATGGAATACACAACTTTCCAAACAAGAGATCATTAAAAATTAAAATTTTATTCAAAATTATTAAGAAAAGAGTAAAAAAAACAGTTTTGCATTAGAAAAAAGTACAGGCAGCGAGAATAGAGCGTGCAACCTTACAACTATCAGCCAAACGCTTTACCAGGTGATCTACCAGGTGCTTGCAAATACGTTTACACTAGCTCAACGACCATCAGGTCGCAACTGTTTAAATGCATTTTTCTCGGAAATGGTCAAAAATTGTGCCATCTTGATTTTTCTCAGAGAACCCTCAGTAGGCGTCTATCACTGAGGAAAGTATCGACCGAAACAGAAATGATATGACCTGCAGGTCCCCTTGTAAGAGTAAAACTGTAACAAAGAAAGTAAGAATTGTGGTACATAATTCTGTGCTTGCACTTACTGTCCTGTTTGTTAGTGAGGCCCAACAAACCAAAAAGAGGATAGGAGTAAGGTGAGAGCGATTGGAATGCGAAACCTGCGGAATATGTGCGGTAAAAGTTGAAACACATTCATTAGGATCAATGGTATAATAATAACACATAATCGTACCATGCGCTTAGCTGAAACCAAGTCCGTAGAATTTGGGGTACAAAAAACCAGACTGCCTGATATGTCGAATGAGGTATACTATTCTTATCCGTTAACTTGATTCCATGACAAAGATGCGTCCGTAACTGATGATTCAAACCGAGTTGACCATGTTTCAAAGGTTGAAAATCAAATTCTCAACAACGAATACTTCCGATATGTTGGGTTGTCAAGATCTTGAGCCTGAAATAAAGATGAGTATTCTCATTCTATTATAGGAAGAATATTCTTTCTTATTAAAAACGAACCGAACAATTATTGTTGGTGGATTGGTCAGGAAACAGTATAATTTGTTGGATGAAATCTTCCTAATCCAGAACACAGCACATTAAATAGTTTTGTATAAAGAAACACAGTTTTTTCTAAAGACAAAATCTTGGCTTCAATCTACCTTTAACCCTAAAAATGGGCTCAAATTAGGAAGTCCCAAAAGCAAGCCGTACCGAAAACAAGACTCTTTTCCGAAGTAAATATTGAACATACTAAATCTCTTGCACTAGCTTCATAAGGAAACATTCGACGCAATAATTTCGCATTTCTTGACGCAATCGATCGAGGATCGGTTTATTGTGCATTGGTCCTGGGAATTTGCAAGCATGGAAATCCAGGCCGGCATGGGCAGAGGAAAGCGACCGCCGTAAATCGTCGCGTTGGTTCGACGCTCTCGCGGATGCGGATGTCGTGGTAATTGGTATTAAACGCCGATCGGCCGATTACGGTCGCCAATAAATACGCAATTTTACGACAACGGGCCCTCGTACTCGTAGATGTGGACACGTGTCCTTCCTGCACTGGGTCTCGCGCCATGCCATCTCGAGAATTCAATTTGCAAAACGACCGATCCGAGTACCGTACACCGAGATATTGGCAGCTACGGCCATGACGGAGTCGAGAGTCACTCATAAAATTGTATATACGACTAATTACAGCATGCTCACGTGAAAGCGGCTCTGCCACGAAGACTATGTATGTAAATGAAAAATACAAAATGTAAAAGTGTGTTCGACGATTCAGGTATCCGCAGGGACAGGTGTATCGTAACACAAGCCAAAGTCTTCAGCAACGATCAGCGGATCCCTCCGAGTTAATCGCGCGTTAATTAATAGATTATAGAAGCTAATCGCTCCTTGAGACTTCGACTGATGTTGCTGAAAGAACTCCTAGTCATTGCGAAAATCGGTAAATGATCGGGTTTTTGTAAGAAAGAGGCTCATGCAAAACTACAGGCAATATAGAGATCATAACTTTCTAGGAGGCTCGTTTAGTTGCAATGAAGAGATTATAAGATTCTTGCATGTGCAAAGGCGGATTGATGGAGTGGCTAGCAGGGGCTTTAGCCTAGGGCCTCAACATTGAGAGGGCCACGCGAACTCTTCGAATAAAAAAAATATACCACTGCGTATTTTTCTACACATAATTTAATTTTGCACATACACTATGCATTATTCAAAATTGATGTGCGAAAGTATTATGGAAAGATCAAACATTTTGCGCCTATAAGTGGTCCTCATATTCATTTTAGTCCGGGGCCACGCAAAGCTTCAATCCGCCGCTGTGCATGTGTAGGAATTCATAATAAATTGTGAGGAAATTGTTCATTGCAATTTTGAGCAACAGTTTATTATGTATGTACGTAGAAATCAAAACTATCATCGAAATCAAAATCTATCAGCATGAAAAGAGAGGGCAAAATTTAATTATAAAATTTTGATCCTACTTTTCTTCAACAAACTGAAGGAAGTATTTAAACGCTCTAAATTCCTGAAATTCTCATCGTGCGCGGCTCGCGTTGTTCGCAAGTTCAAGCGTGCCTAGGGCTCGCGTATTTTGGATCTCACGCTTCGCACTCGATGATAAACCCATATCGCGCTCCGCCCTCGGCCTTTGTACCTCCCTGCAGTTGAATAAAATACTCGTGAACCCCCCCCCCCCCTCTCCCTCTCTCTCTTATCGCGTTTCTCGTGCTGCGCACTCGATCGGAGTTTGTCCAAAACGGTAGAAAATTTCAGTTACCTAATTTTGTTTACATGTTGTGTAGTTTTTCTAGAAATTCAAGTTTATAATTTATAATTTTTTTTTTACGTTTGAACCAAATACTACGCGTCTGATGGGGAAAATTACAACAAATTACTATCAAAAACTAAATATAATCAAATTTGAGGACATTTTTTGGGGGCACAATTTGTGTTCATTTATATTATCCCCTACCTTACATAGTTAGACCAAAAAATGAAGCTTTCTATTTTTCATATTTTTTGAGTAACCAAAATTTGGATTATCTATTTTTTGAACAGATTCAAAAAGTTGGCATCATCATCTTGTAGGGCTTCTAAAATGAAAAAATTTTTTCGTTTAACTTTTTTTATATCTAGCATTGTTCGGCTGAAAATTCTTATCTTTGTTAAAATTTTTCGATTTTGAATATGCCATAACTCATAATTTTGTTTTCATCAAGAAAAATCATGAGGAAAAATTGATCTACTGATTTCTTACTACAGAAATCCATATATACAATTTTTGAGGCTAGACAAAACGGTCTAGAAAACTTTCAAAATGCTCCAATTTTTTGAATTTTTATCCAAAATATCTGACTTTCGAACATGACCTTCAGTTTCTGACACTCGAAGAGTGTGTTAAATGCCAATCTATAAAATTAGTTTTTTCAAGAGTTATCGGGTTCACAAACAGACATGCAGACAAACACATTCGTAAAAACCTGTTTTTCAGGTTCAGGGGGTCTAGAAACGTGGATATTTGACATAACGGGGGGTTTACCTTCTCGCTGAGAATGTAAAAAATATCTATTTATACAGAATGGTATATAATTCAAAATTTTTTAATAATAATAATCTTAGAGAACCCCAGGATAATAACGCTTTTAGTTTTTCATCCGATGGTAGTAATAGAAACTGATTTCTTGGATTACCAGTTCTCGATAATCCAAGTACAATTGACCGTGAGATAAACATCCTGAACGTAAGTCTACTCCAACAGTGTTGATAGTTCGTCCCTGAGCTTTTTTGATTGTCATAGCAAATGAAACTTTAATGGGGAATTTCAATCTTTTGGACTGAAATGTTAATTTTGTAGGGATCATAAGAATTTTTGGAATTAAGTCAGTTTCTCTAGCTCCCGATCCAGTTGAAATCGCAGTTTCAATAACGATAGGAAACTTTCCCAAAACTTGAAATCCGCCACTTATAACACATTATCAACAGTTGACTCTAAATACGCGAGCGGTGTCCGAAACCAACATGGAAACTGAGCAACCCAGTCAAACCGCATGCGCCGCTTTCAAGAGCACGTGGAAGCAGATACTTCGCGCTTGCGCATTTGCATCAGTGGGCTCGGTCTACCAAGATTTCTCAAATTGATATTTTCTCATCGTTTTTGGAAAAACGAAAATAATTCAAATAGCCTATAGCAATCCAGGGATGATCCTTAATATTGTGCCAAAGTTTCATTAAATTCGATTCATTAGTTTTAACGTTTATTCGTTACGAAGAAAAAGGTATTTAGCTTCATATAATAGTATAGATACAGATATAGATAATATATAGATATAGCGATAATATTTCAAAACGTGTAATCTTTGACAATATCGCTAGATAGTAGCTGAGATAAGGCAACGGTACACATCACTCAGGAAGCCAGTGTCTGTGCGTTTGTTTGCAGAATTGTTATGTTCTACTATTTGATCATGTCGAGGGTATGAGAATGGAAAATAGAACTTAACCTCTCAAATCTTGCTTACAATCATTTTCATGTTCTCTAGTTGTATCTTTGATATATCTCTCAGTTAGATATCAATACAACCACATCCACAAGAAATCGAATAAATGGTGTGATCTCTGAGTGACTAGGTACGTCCTTTATTTTTGTGAAAGAAATAAATGCCTCTTTCTCTTATTTGAAAACAGTTGATGAACAAAACACTTTGAAGGTTCATTCGTATAATATGGTAAGAACGTTATGAGGAGGAAAAACAATTATTTTACTGAAATCAATTGTTCAAATTATTTCTTGAGTTGTAGTTTTTAAATCTAAGTTTTTATTTTTGCTGTCTAGAGATGTAAGTCTTTTTAATATATTCTATGATGAAAGTTGAAGGGTATCCGTTTTTTCTAAGACTATCCCCAACAATTTCTAGGTTCTGTGCTTAAAATTCGGTATCTGAAAAGGGAACACTCTTTCTACTAGGCTGTCTATAACAGAGATTTTACCTTCCAATGTAATGTTTGATTGGATATCGAATCTCCCTGAACATTTTGGTTCCTGACACCAATAAGTGGTGATACTATTATTCTTTTTTTGCTAAGAATGATGTCTAGGAAGTTGATTTCGAAGTTCATTTACTAAATCTTCAGAGACACACATCATCCACGTATCTCATTAGAAAAAGTAATTTGAAAGAAATTTATTGATTTCTCTTCTCCTAAGACCCTCTATTGCAAGGTCGGATATTACACCTGATAATAGGTACTCAACAGAGGAACCCATTATGTTCTTAGTTTTTAGAACAAGCTCTTCTGTAACATTTGTAAACAATAAACTAATATTGAGAGAAACTAGTTTGTAGTCACCCGGAATATGGACGTTTCTCATTCTTAGAGTAAGGTCCCAACTATTTTTATTGCTGAATTCAGATTTTCCAATTACCTCTTGAATAGGTTTACTAGCGGGGTTCAAATAATTTTGAGAAGGGAAGTTTGAAAGAAAAATATCCATATTATACTTGAGGTGAGATGTCGCGTGTGTTTTGCGGGTAAACGTCGTGGTGTCGATAACGTGACAAAGCGTAATGCGCATATTGCATCGCGAATCGTCAGTGCAAATCGCATTATCTGAAATGCGCAGCTGCATTCTCCCACACGAGTCATACAGGGTACAAAACAAAACTTCAAACTGCGATACTTGCTCGCGTGATCACACGTGTAGCATGTTAATACACAATAAGAAATCAAGGAACGTTCTTCCTCCCTTTGAGGCCATCGCAAAAAACGAATCTTCTATCAAGTTATTTTACTCGCTGATAGATATTCCACAAACAAGTGTTGGATTTACCAATGTCTTTCCCACATATCATTTCAACTTCTTAAAAAAAATTGTTGTTACTATATCTTTTTTGTATTAAATCTTTTTAAATATATTACATGTCGAAATTTGAGACCTATCTTGGCCCTGCATAATGCTAAGTAGAACCTACTTTACTCAAAAGATGTTGAGATTTCTGTTAAACTGGTCCAATTTTATTCACGAAACTCAAAACCCATTGCCTTCCGATGAATATCCTTTCTGAAGAACATCGACTTAGAAAACCCTAATTACAGAAATTCGTGATAAGCACATGGTCAGTTTGTCATGGGGACTAAATCATGAGCTTTGGACATACTCCGGCTGGATGCGGGTTAGATTCCTGTCGCAGACGCTGGAAGATGTTATTGACGATGGTCAACTAAACAGATACCCTCCTACAGAACTATAAACCTTACAAAGAAACAATATCCAAAATGATACCCACTAATCCCATTTCTCCAAACTTTACAGATTCCCAAACATCCACAAAAACGTCCCACTTAGACCAATCGTCAGCGCAATAAGCCCGCTTCTTCACAAAAAACTCAATGCTTCCACAGGAAATTCTATCACTCTCGTTCAAAAACCTCAGAAGCAATGGGACTCCGAATTTCACCTGTAATAGCTAACCTCTTTATTGAACATCTGGAAACTAGAATCTTCAGACAATCCAAGCTCCCACCAAAATTCTGGTACCGCGACCGTTACGTTGACGATTTAATTTGTTATCTAGAAACATTGACCGGATTAACTACACAAATTTTCCGATTCTTCCTACTATCCAGAGCACCATGGAAATGGGAAAAAAACCTAAAATTTGAAGAAAAGATGTAATTGTGTGGACTATTGGTCAGATCCGCCTGCGAGTCGTGACAGAAACGGCATGGATCACAAAACAAAATCAAAATTCTATATGAAATACTGTTTCCGTCTCACAGGCGGAGTTCAAGTATATCAATTTTTATATTAGGGCTACATCCACCACAAACAAAATTCCATAAAATTTAACATATGCAATATAAAACAAGAGCTCCAAAACATAACCTACAGGATCGAATTTCACCATTTTTAAATTGGAAAGGACAACCGACGTGTGGTCGAAACGTCTTATTTACTATGTTCTGAGGGATCGCTCAGACTAACAATAAAAATTCTGACCAGTAGTCCACACAATTACATCTTTTCCTTAAATTGCCTACCCTGGTCGAAGAAACAACATCCTCCACACAATAACCTTAAATTGATCCTGAAAAGGGGAGGATCGATCCGACGATCCAAGCCTGGTTGAGATGACTGCTGGATGGCACGGAAGTTGAGGCTCACTTTGCCTTGCGAAGAGGCCCGCGTCTTCCACTGTGCCAAGCAGCAGGCTGTGATTTGAGAGGTGCATATTCAGAACGTTTGAAACAACGAATGAACCAGTACCTGACTCGCTGAAGGTGCCCGGATTCAGAGTACTGCCCTAAGATACGCACGGGTGCGGCACGATGGGCTTTCTAACCTGAGCGCAAGGGGATGGTGCTCCTCTCCGCCTATTTAAGAACTAAACTTAGTAATTACCATTGGTCCCGAGCACGTCTATTTTTGAATCTGTAGCTGCACTGTCTAATCTAGTAATCCTCATTTTTCTGAATTGAGGAATTGAATACAATTTGCCGTAAAGAAAAGTCCGCCTTCCTTCACTCCTAAGCTATATGTACACATACAGTCATACAAGTATGGGATACCTATGTATTTTGACGCCCTTATTACGAATCTGATAGTGAAAATTGGCGAAAATTTGATTTTTATGGTGAATTCATGGGATGACCATGAAAATTATGGTTTTTTGAGTTTACCTCAGCTAATATATAAAATAAAATAGAAAATTTTGGATAAAAGTCGTAGATCTTATTGGAATACATATTTTTCGTGTTGTACATTTTTCTTCTACGGGTGATGGTTTCCGAGAAAATTAGAGGTAAACTTCTGAAAAGGTGATATGCCCAATTTCCGTCAAAGTTGCGTATGCCTATGTATTTTGATGTACTGATTTCAAATATCATAGTAAAAATTGGCGGAAATTTGATTTCCATGGCGAAATCATGAAAACACAATAAAAATTATGGTTTTTTGAGTTTATCTCAGCGGTGAAGAGCGTGAGTAGGAAATAAGCCAAAACTAATGGATTTACCAAGAAAGGGGGAGGGGGTTCGAATAAACATTATTTCTGTGACCAATCACAGGGGTGCCTTTCCGCCCCGAAGGGACCTGGAAAAAGGGTAGGCGTTTGACCAACATTATTTCTGTAACCAGTCAGAGGGTTGCCCTCCTGCCCCCCCCCACGGAACCTGGAAAAGGGGTAGGGGTTTGACAAAAATTATTACTAAATCTAGTCACAGGGGTGCTTTCCCGCCCCCTGTGGGACCTGAGGGAGGGGTAGGGGTTTGACCGACATTATTTCTGCGACTAGTCAGAGGATTGTCTTCTGGGCAGTTGGGAGTTGGGGTTTGACCAACATTA
This sequence comes from Neuroterus valhalla, assembly GCA_011762715.2. Classification (NCBI taxonomy): domain Eukaryota; kingdom Metazoa; phylum Arthropoda; class Insecta; order Hymenoptera; family Cynipidae; genus Neuroterus; species Neuroterus valhalla. The sequence goes on from WSXT02015126.1 coordinate 12,887, forward strand.
TTTCTGTAGCCGGTCACAGGGGTGCTATACCACCCACACGGGACCTGGGAAAGGGGGAGGAGCTTGACCAACATTATTTCTGTGCCCAGTCAGAAGATTGACCCCTGCTCCCTACGGGACCTGCGAAAGAGGTAGGGGTTCGACCAACATTATTTCTGTGACCAGTCAGAGGGTTTCCGTTCTGCCTCCAACGGGACCTAGGAAAGAGGTAGGGGCTTGAACAACATTATTTCTGTGACCAGTCAAAGGATTGCCTTCCGGCCTCCCACGAGACCTGGGAGAGGAGTTGAGGTTTGACCAGCAATATTTCTTTAGCCAGTCACAGCGGTGCCCAACCGCCCCCACGGGACCTGGGAGAGGGGTAGGGGTTTGACCAACAGTATTTCTGTGACCAGTCAGAGGGTTGCCCCCGCCCCCTTCGGAACCTATGCAGGGGGTAGGTGTTCGACCAACATTATTTCTGTGACCAGTCAGAGGATTGCCTTTCCTGTCTCCCACGGGACCTGGAAAAAGGGGTTTGACCAAATTTTTTTTGTAGTAATGTGCTTCTCTAATTCTAGATTATCACTAATTTTTTTGGGAAATATCACCCGTTGAAGAAAAATGTGAAGAAAAGAAATATGTATTCCAATAAGAGGTACAATTTATACTTCGAACTTTTTTCCAAATTTTATACACTCAAAAAAGATTCTTGTTGAACTAACCAGAATTTTCGTTATTCTAACCAGAAAAGAATGTTAGATATGCCCCAACTATAAATTCTGGTTGAATGTATCCCCCAAAAAAACTTTCCAAAAGGAAATTCGGGAAGGCGAGAGAAATTTCGTACTATTGTACTCGAAAAAAGACCCAGATCCGTCGCGTACACTCAGTTGAGAATTATCCTCAAAGGTATGTTGGGAGATATTGATATTTTCATAAATCATAAAAAAGGAGACAACATTGAATAAATAATAGTTGAACTATTTTTCTTCATGAACTGTTTTGAATTCAATGCCGTTGATCTTTGACGCTGAAAATTATTCCCATACTTTGTTAGAAAGAATACAACTTTTATCTTGCTGCTTTAGTCACAATTGACACAGGTATATCAAGTCTCTCATCTGCCCGGTTTTATAACTTTTAACAATGATTTAAAATCTTTTACAATCTTACGATCAATACATATTTTTTAGTTTTGGAAGCTCCATCCCTTTCCGATTATTTTATTTTTCCTATATTTTATTTTTATTAATGATTTATGGTTAAATTGGTACCTTTTATGAAAACCGAGCAGATGAGAGACTTGATATGCCTGTGTCAATTATAACTAGAGCAGAAAGATAAAAGTTGTATTCTTTCTAACGAAGTATGCGAATAATTTTCAGCGTCAAAGATCAACGGCATTAAATTCAAAACAGTTCATGAAGAAAAATAGCTCAACTATTATTTATTCAATGTTGTCTCTTTTTTTATGATTCATGAAAATATTAATATCTTCCAACATACCTTTGAGGATAATTCTCAACTGAGTGTACGCGACGG
>WSXT02015148.1:0-14409 GCA_011762715.2 Neuroterus valhalla
GTGGTCTAGTTCGTAAGCTTATTTTTTCAAATATTCATTTAGTAAGTAAACACATTATATCAACTAAAGGATTCTTCTCAATATTTCTGACGAATGCTACAAATAATTTGCACCGGAAGCTACGCCAATGATAAGGTTACATACTCATAAAGCACTAACAAAAAAATAGTTTGTCTTCTCTTACGTGAAAGACGAGTAAATCGGAATAGAAAAAGCTTTCGTAATCGGAAAAAAGTTTATATTTCCACTTCTCGAAGTTTCGACAATTCCTCGTTACAATACATTATATCAAATAATTTATATTTTTTCAACGAGAAGATTTTGATTCGTCTAAATCATGGTTCTCTAATGACCATCTACACGAGTCGATTTGGTTCAGCTCTGCCCGTAGATATTTCATATAATAGGATTTCATCTAGTATTCGATAATAGACGAATGAATGAGTCTTTGAAGCAGTTTTTATTGGTTTATCTTTTTTCCTTTATATTTTTTCTGATTTTGGGATCATTCTAAAGGACACCGCTCGGATTTTCTAATCCATCTCTAGTTGGTCACTACCAAGCATAGATTTGTTAAATTTTTGAGGGTTGCAAAAAAAAAAAAAAAATTTCGATCTGTGTAAAGTCAAGTTTCTGGATAATATTTGACAGCTTTGAGTATACCTTCTGCTATTGATTGCCCGAAAGCCACTCATACATAAAAATTTATTTTTTGGAAAATGTAGGGGTCGTTCGTGGTATTTCGTAGGGCCGTAAAATAGCCATAAAATATAGCCAAGAATGTTAGCTGAAAAAGCAGGTTTTATATTCGAGGGTTGGTTTAGACCATAAAGGGTGGTTTTCGGAAAATAGAAATTTAGTAAATTGAAGAGCCGTAGAAAAGCCGTCAAATATGGCGTAGTTGTTTTTCTTCTCAAAATATTTTTAAGCGTCAGAGGTGCAGACTTGATGCCAAATGAGCCGACTATACATAAAAATTTGTTTTTTGAAAAATTTGAGGGGTTGTTTTTCGGTATTTTGTAGAGCCGTAAAATAGCCGTAAAATAAAGCCAAGAACATTTTTTGGAAAGAGCAGGTTTTGTAGGTCAGGGTTTGTTTCGACCATGAAGGGTGGTTCTCGGAAAATTGAAATATAGTACAATGAAGAGTTGTAAAAAGCCGTAAAATATGGCATAGTTGTTCTTCTTTTAAGAATATTTTTTTCGCGTCAGAGGTGTAGACTTGATGCCCAATGAGCGACCCATACATAAAAAATTATTTTTTGGAAAATGAAGGGGTTGTTTCGTGGTATTTTGTAGAGCCGTAAAATAGCCGTAAAAAAGCCGTAAAATATGAAGTAGTTGTTTTCCTTTCCAAAATATTTTTTATGCGTCAGAGGTCCATACTTGATGCGCAATGAGCAACCCATACATAAATATTCATTTCCTAAAAAAAATAAGTGGAATCGTAATTTTTAATTCGCGCCTAAATAAAAGCCGTAAATTATGGTGTATTGAAAAATGTGAATTCCCATTGTGGAGGTGCTAGCTTGACGGGGCTACGATTCCACCTGAAAATAAACGAACGCAAAAATTTACATTCAAACTAATCAAAATTAGAGAAGGGAGGTTTGAATATTCCTTAGTAAATTTGCATTTGAAAGCCATAAACTACAATTTTTCCTGAACAGTTGTTATCTTCAAAAACTTAAGGATCATTCTTTTGATGGACATGATAATAAATGCTTCATATTTCTTGCATACATATGAATTGATAGCGTCTTTAATCACATGATACCGTACCATAGAAAAAACAGAGTTCAACCAAGGGAGCTGGGTAACCAGCTGAATCAAATTTTATCTTGTCTTTATAGAAAAGTTTCCTTGAAACAATTTGAATAGTTTATTTTAGGAACTATAATTTCCTTCAACACAAGTGTTATCGGCATACAATTAAGCAATTCGGTTTTACATAAATGAAGTAGTTAAAGAATGATTCAGTGGGCAAATATTTTCTCTTGTTCAATTCGGAAACAATATTTGTGAATGACCGTATGTTGGTGGAGGTAACGTCACATTCCTCACTCTCGTATCACACGAGGAATAGAAAAAATCTCCAACAAAAACAACATCCAAACGATATTTGAACCACCTAAACAAACGGCGAGTTTGTAATATTTCATGCAATCAGCACTAGCTCAACATCATATGGCCACATAGCATAGCATTTTATTTGACAAAACAATGCTCATTAATAAGGACAATGAATATTGGGTATTGTGCCGATTCGATTTAGCTTTGCGTACTCCTTTATTTTCTGAAAAGAACTTGGTCGGCCAATCAGATTGGACCAGTTTCCATAGAAGGATTTGATCGATAATCGCAGGAATTGTAAAGAGTATAAATGAAGAAAAACATCATCGAAAACCTCAGTTTAAATTCAGTTCAGGGCAGATACACTGCAATGTTGACGGAACGTCGGTGACATTCTTAATTTTTCACAGCAACGATCTTGAGCCTACGATAAGGAAAAAGTTTTCCTGTTTGTTCAGTACATTCATCAAGCCAATTCAACACCAAAACATGACAAACGGTTGTCACTGGAGAAAATAGTATAGGTGTTGTAATTCAAAATTTACTGCCTAATACATTTTTATGGGAGCGGGTACGATAGAATATCATATTTTCAAGCTTATGTATGGTGCACACGAAATAATGTGATTTGACTACTTGCATTCGTCGAATCCTTCCTCATACTCCTTGAATTTCTTCATCAGCTGATTATTTTGAGCGAGAAGGGATTATGCAAAAAACACTCAAATCCGCATTCACATTTTTTTATTAAATGATCTCAAGTTCACAGTAAATTTTTATTAGACCTGCGATAACGCAGTTTTCAGAACCTAAAAATTAGGAAAAATTTCTATCCTTTGCCTTCATTTGCCTGCATGTTCCCATGGTCTCTGCCACGGTGCAGTCAGTTCGAAATTTGAATGATACAATTTCCCATTTGGACTCGGCACTGATAAATATATGCTGAGGTCTGGTGGCAAATCTCCGCCTACAGTGTATCCATCATACTCTTCAAAAAGAGCAGCATAAAATTCTCTGCCACCTGCATTTATCTCAGCTTCCTCTGGTCCATGAGAAGCAAGATCATGGAAAGGCTGTGGCTCGTGCTCGCTAAGATGGGATTCCCACAAAATTTCTGGCGTTCGTATAAAATACATAAATTGCCTAGGACGCGGATGCCCTTTCTGTAGCCAGGTGGGTATTTATCCGTCGTGGGCTAGCTGGAGTTCTCCCATATATGTAGTATTATCCTTCATCGTTATAATAAGAATTCCTAGTTCTGGTTTATGTCGGTGATATCCATCTGCGCCTTATTACGTACCAAAAAATAAACATCAAGGAAAATGTATAATAGTGAGACGTCGTTATAAACTACGCTGAAAATTTTCGGCTTTTCACGGACCCTCCCCCCTCCCCCTCGCTCACCTGTTCCGTCACACACAATGACTGATCATGACTAAAGTACGGACGTACACTTTGTGGCGTAACCTCCACTTCCAAGGCGTAGAATACAGGTTATCGCTCCATATTGGAATGCCAATACACACATACATACATACATACATACATACATCCATACACACTCAATCTACGAAACTTGATTTTTAAAATTGACACTTCTTCAACAACATTAACATAACGTTGATATTGTCTTAATATAGATTTTAACCTGATTTCCGGTTTTTTCGCAATTTTGACCCAAAAAGACTAAGCTGGGTTTCAAGTTGGAATATCTTGTAATTTGTAATTTATTGTAAAAGTTCCTAGGGCTAAATAGCCCTCTAAAGAAGAAAAATATACATGAAAACATCCTTCAAAACTAATAACGTGGCACAGAAACTAAAAATGTCTATTTAACGGTAAAATAATGCTAACAAGCTCATACTGTTTGATAACAAGCAGTAGTAAACATAGGCCGACAGAATCATAGTGGTGCAGTATATATAAGATGCATTGTGAATAAAATGAAAAGCTGCACTTTATTAGGCAGTAACATAATATTCTGTAACGTTACCAATGGGTGATTTCCAGAATATTATTTCTATTGCTGATGAGATAATTAAATAATTCAATTTTAAAATGATAATAAGAGGGAGCTTTCCTCATAGCGAGTGGTATTCTATTCCGCAGACGTGCCCCTCTAACCATGAAAGATCTTTGGAGCTTACATGTTCTGTGCTTTGGTATTTTTAATGCTAAATTTCTCTCACGGAGTCTGGCGTGATTAGGATGTTTATTATCAATGAAAGTAAAGTATTGACGGAATGGGTAAAATTTCAAAAGACTTTTGAAGAATTATAAAAACATCTATCATTTATTCAACACAGAGTCATTTCCCTACCATATAGTTGAACTTTTAACATTTCCAACCTCAAAGCAGAGTGTATATGTGACGCGATCTGAAGAAAGGCCCCTAAGCGGCCAAAAATCGATTCTCTGATTTCTGATGTCTTACGTAGATTTGAACTTGCCCTTTGAAGTGGTTAACTTGGAAAATTTCCATCAATAATAATTTATTCAGTACAAGCGGTCAAAGATTGTCGTTCGGGAGAATCCTATCGGCCCGTCACCACTTCTCCTGCTTTTCCCCTAACATTACGTTTGTCCGCATAGGGATCTTCCTTCAGATCGCGTCACATATGAACATAACTTTCAGAACATGTACTGTATCTTTCCTATAAAATCTATCAGTAGTTCTGCGGAACAAAAAAAAAAAAAAAAAAACTCTTCATGTCTACTTCGACATTTGTGTCAACCCGATTACATTTGAACATAAGGTAATTAAACAGTATATTATACTTACAATTGAAGTGAAGGTAGCCTACAATTGTCAGGAGCAGTGCGGCAGCAATAAACTTCATTTTTCCGAAATGACAAAAGATCTAACAAATCAATGACAGATTAGAGTAATTTTTGAAAAACTGCGTCTGGAGAGTGACTGGTAAAATTACTGCTATATATATACCAACTTCTTTGACTTACGTTTAATCACTATCTCTTTCTAATCTCCAAAACAAAAAAGTTGCAGGAGGCAGTTTATTTATCTTCAATCTGAGAATTGTTCTCATTGGCTGTATTTATTTCCCCTGAAGCTTCCAGATCGATTCAGAATTCAGTTGAAAATCATATCAATTAGTTATTTTCACACCTAGAAGTAATATTCCAATGAAATAAAGTTTGTTCAAGAAGCAGCCAAATATTACATCATTTTTCGGTAGAACAAACATTCCAGTCTATTCATCTATGTTTGATATGTGGAAATATTAGAGATGATGATTTTTTTCTAAAATACATTTTTACATTCTCATTCTGAATGAGAAGGTATTGGTTTTTTGCAAAAATTGACATTCACGGATTTAATGAAATCTCCACGTTTTGAGACCCCCTGAGTCAGAAAAAATGATTATTACGGAGGTGTCTGTCTGTCTGTAGTCTGTTGTCTGTAATCTATTTACTCGATAACTTTCGGAACAATGATCGGATTGGATTGTGCTTTGATTCACATTTTCAAACCCGGAAAAGAAAGGAGGAGTTCGTTAACCAGCCATCTTGGATAAAAAATCAAAGAGAGGGGTCATTTTGACCCTTTTTTTTACTTTTTTTCAAGAATCAAAAGTTGAACGTGCAATTTCCTGTAGCAATTAAAAAGTGAAACAATTTATCCTTATCATTTTTTTCGATTAAAACAAAATTGTCAGAGTTGTGGTATTTTCAAAATTAAAATATATAAAAGAAAATGATGATTATTAGCCAAATCAGGCAAGATTGAAAAGAAAGTCGAAGAAAAAAAATGCTTCTTTTTGGGAGCCCTGCAAGATCGTGAAGACAACTTCTTGAATTTTCTCAAAAAATCAAGAATTCCAATTTTGATCTCAAAAAAAATAATGAAAATAATCTGTGAACTTGATAACTATCGAAAGAATGATCATATTCGATCGTGCTTTGGCACCCATTTTGAAGGACCAAAAATACAATTCTAGTTCGTTACCCAGACATTTTTTTTCAGATTTTTTTTCCAAGATTTAAAAATTGTAAGTATGATTTCTTTTACTAGGTGAAAAGTGAAACAATTCATCCCCATGATTTTTTTTTGATAAAAACAAAATGGACGGAGTTGTGGCATTTTCAAAATTGGAAAATATAAACGAAAATGAGGATTATTAGCCAAATAACGCAAGATTGAAAAGAAAGTCAGGGAGAAAAATTTTTCTTTTTGGGAGCCCTACAAAATCGTGAATATAACTTTTTGCATTATCTCAGAAAATCGAAAATTCCAATTTTATTGGCACAAAAAATAATGGAAAATAATCTGTTATTTTGATGACTATCGAAAGAATGCTCATATGGATGGAAAATAGAAACACTCATTTTTTGGTCAAGCTATGCAAGGTGCAAAAAAATTTAAGATCAAAAATTCTTTATTTTAAGAAGACCTTTCAATTTTATATATAAACCATTTTTTTCATAAGATGTGTAGTTGTTGTCTAATATCGTGGATAATGTTACCAAAATTGAAGAATTCCATTTTTGAGCAAAACTATGCGAGGTATGAAAAAAATGAAAACTACACAAATTGTTTACCTTTAGAAAATCTGCAAATTTAGTGTCGACTATTTTTCGATGAGACGAATAAATTTCGTTTTAATTGCGATAACGCACTTGCAAAAATAGAAAATTTCATCTTCAAGCCAAACAATGCGAGACAGGAAGAGAAAATTATTAGGAAAACTGTTTATCGTTATACAAGTTTTACATTAAATTTTTTCCAATCAGGTGTATATTTTCCGTTTTAATCGTGATAACGCTTTAACAATGAAAAATTCAATTTCTTGGACAAACTATGCGAGATGTAAATATTACTAGCGAGTATTGTAATGAGAATGTGTTTCTTAAGGCCAGTGGTGACAGAGTGGTGCGTTTGACGCAGAGCGCAGCTAAATACGCGTTCATGCAGAACGGGGGTAGGAATCCTCAAATTTTCGAGCGATGCGAGCCACGCACAAAGCGTTCAATGAGAATGTGCGCGCGCAGCGGGCAGATTCTTTTGTATCAAGGCATACTCCTTCCTGTTTTGTTAATTGTTTAACCTCTTGCATGTTCCTTTCTAAATTCAAATTTTCTCAAAAAAACTTGGTATCCTCCAAATGAGAAACTTATGAACGTTGTAGGATAATAGAAGTATACGAACATGTAAAATTTCCCATCTTGTGACTACAATAACAAGTGAATACATTGTAAAACTTTCAAACAGGCTGAGTGACGTAACATCTACCAACAAAGCGTTGAGGAATAAGCTTGTGAGGTACAAATGTGTATGAGATTGTTAAAAAGCAGTATAGGGGGAGAAAAGACGCCAGGAGGAGAGAGGATAAGAGAAAGAAAGATGTGTAAGGAGAGGGGGAATTAGAAATCAGTTCATAGCAAATAATATAAATAGTGAACAATCAATAGCAGATAAGAAGTAAGTGGTAACTGTGGAGGCAGAGTTTGATAATGCGAGGCTGACGGAAAGTGTGAAAATGCGTGTGAGGCGAAGCAAGGATAGCAAGGCGAGAAGATCAAGCAAACAAGCAAGCGCTGGAAGTACCAAGGTTTTGATAGATGTTAGTGTATAGAGTGTTAATCACTGTTTGACTTAAGAAGTGATTGTTAAACTTCGCAAAACATGAAATTGTGTGAGAATCATCTCTCCTTCTGCTCAAAAATATTGAATTGGAATTTATAAAACTGCTGACTGTTATTCAAACATGTGCCTTTAGATGACTGAGTGAACATGATCGAGGACGCCGAGAGCAAATCCGGCTCTGGTGATAACCATGGGAACCTTACATTAGTCCTCCCTTTCTGGGCCCACCAACAAATGTACAACTGTTGGTGGGCCCGGAAAGGGCCTGAGTAGAAATAGACTAAGAGGCCACCCATGGCGTAAGAGTTTGGATGCCTCATCTCTCGAATGACCGATGCATGGAAGCCATGCAAGGCACTCACGAGTTTTGAAACTGGGCAGCTCGGTGATCCAGGGATAAATATCCAAGGCACTTAATAATCATGCCCAAGACCTTTTTTTTTTGAGGTACTTCCGTAGTTAAGGGTATCGTGAACACCTCCTCTGCTTGGGAACGGAAGGTTGGGTGAAGAAATCGTGTCCGGTAGGATATTTATTTTGCTCCAGGTTAACAACAAAGGGATCTTCGAGGAATTGTCCATAATAATAATACTATGAACGGAATTAATCTACTTTCACAAAGTTCGAACGACTCCAGTACACCTGGATTTGCAACTGGTGCCCAAATACATGGGGATCATCGCCATCCCTTTCGGAGTAATGTTGGCTACTTTGGATATCAACTTGTAGGAAAATTCCCAGAAATTCTCATTTTCGGTACCTAGTGCAGAGTTGGTGTTGGTAACTTTGGATATCAGTTTGTAGGAAACTTCGTGTAGATTCTCATTTTAGGCACCTCGTGCAAATGCAGATGTACTGAGGTCGTCCTCACATGGAAAATGTGGTGGCATTTCATTCTTAGTGTTGATATTATGAATGATTCCTCAAAGATTACTTCGTTGGTAACCTGGTGCCAAAATTGGATCCCACCGGACACGACTTCCTCACTCAACCTCCTGTTCCTGAGTAAGCCACGATTGAAAGCTCAAAAAAGTTGAGGAAATCTCCACTAGGGGTAAAATTAAAAATTATGCAAAATGACAACTGTGGGCGAAGAGGTAATCCTGTCATCAACCCCTCCTTGCTGTCATCGGCCCTGCGCGTGATTTTGTAATCAAATATGCAGCTTCAAAATTATCAGAACGTTAATGCAGATAATGATCTTGCATGGAATACTTCCCTGTAGAAGCTAGTCTTTCCTTACGACTTGATCCAAGTGACCAGGGAAAAAAACTGAGTTGGGCTTGGGTTCATACCTGATCTTAGGCCCATTTTTATGTTGCGTGAAGTGATCTTACCTGGAATCGTATTGTTGCAGTTTGAGGCTTCTGTTTTTCTGGAAGTGATAGTTCACGCGACTGAGTAATATTTTTATATTTTTTCCACAAATTTGCTCATTGTATTAGGAAGACTGACGGGCCAGTATCTAGTTGGATGATATAGATCGTTGCCTTCCCTCTGAAAAACTGGAATGAGAGCTATTTTCGAAGAATTGGAAAAGTAGCTCAGTTGAATGCAAACATTCTGGATCACGTCAAGAAGGGAATGAGACGAGATAGAAAGTTTTTTGGGTACTAAGTTTGAAATTGAATCAAGGCTGGGTGATTTTTTGTTTTTGACAGTTTCAATTTATTTCCTTAGTCCTTTGTGAGGTAATTCTTTGAATTGATTAGTGTTTGGGGTTTAAAGATACTCGGGGATCATTTTCATACATTCAAAGATGTGTTGAGGGTCTGACGATTTGTTGCGTGGTTCCAAATTGCGTTCGTAGTTTTCTGCAAGGAGGTTTGTTCCACCACTGGAGGGAAGTACTTAGGTTTGATTAGGTTTCTTAATATAAGGGAAATTATCTTGCAATTTGTTGAGAGCCTTGGACATACTCAAGATAGCGTTTTTTTTAATCTCTAGCTTGCTGACTACTGTGTTCTGATCAGTGCAGCTATGTTTTCGAAATCCAATCACGATTTTTTTTTTGGAGATAATTCATCGTACTTTTGGGGATTTAGCTTTTTTTTCTCTGATGCGTGTAGAAAAGTTTATTGTGACTTTTTATGGGGTCTTCTATATCAGGCTGAGAGATAGATAATTTTTTTTGTCTGAGTCTGAGGGACTGCAGTGTTAACTGTTGCTCTTATGCAACATGTATGGTACTTCGAATTTGCCATGTGCAGGGCACTCACGGCTGACCGCGCAATCTCGCGCTCAACGTGTCTTAGTCTCCTTCAATTTAGTTGGGTAATAGTCGAACATGGTAGCGTATGCGCTGACAGCCGTTTGTGATAGTTGTCTCCTGAAATTTGTTAGAACCCGCCAAGAAATCAGCTTCACTCGTTCACAATCCTATATTTCCAACTTTTCGGGGGAACGAGGGTTCAAATAGGAAGCGCTCTTCTATCAAGAAAAAAGCATAGATAAATATTGTGTTTTTCAACATTCCAAACATGGAAGTGCAAATGATGGCATCAAAGAAATCATGCAATTTTGGAGAAAGTCAAATATTACGACACAGAATAAACAGAATATAACCTCAAATAATATCAAACTCTATTACACATGGCATGAACTTAAAAAGAAGTCAGAGTCTAGAAAGGGTGCTGTCTGAGAAAATAAAAAAGACGATATTAGGGACCAGCTGGAGGATATATTTGATATTGCTCTTAGTACAGTTTTCTTCTCCACTTCTTTAATTAGAGTCATAGATACTTCACCTATATTACCTGCCCGACGTTTTTTTTGTTGCGCTACTGTCGATAAATCGTAGTTCCAGTAAATTTGGCACGTCTACTTCTCAGCAGTAGACTCCGCCCCCCTAAGGGCGTTCGATAGGGCAGGGTCGCGGCGAACGCCATAAGGGCGAGAAAGATTATGGAAGAGTCCCCAAAGGCTGCATTGTGTCTGTACCTATACGTCGATCCTGCGTAGATAGGACAATCCGACAGTATATGCCATAGATGCTCAGGAACTTTCAGATACACCGTGCAAATATTGCTGGGAACATTGAGTTCAGTCGATTCAAGAGAAACAAACGAAGACGTATGTGACGTGGATTGATATTTCCCGCATGAGTGAAGGTTTCCGTGCATCACCTTGCTTTCACGCTGTTTAAGAAATTCGCGGCCTCTGCTCTCATCACATGTGCTTTGAGAAGTGAGACATCTGGAAAGAGTGTTGCACTGTCTTCACTTTTGATGTTGAAGTTCAGGCCAAGGGTTTAAGCTGCTTACTCCGCGTCTTTGTGAAGGGAAGCTCTTCTTCCACAAATTTCATGATTCCTGGCCATTGCTCGGAGAGGATCTCTACCGTTCGTGATGATATGAGCAGTAGTAAGGATGATTTGGTTACATAGGCATTCAAGATTGAGAAGTCCGCGTCCGCCTTTACGGCGCGTGATGTATAAGCGCGAAACGGACGAGTTATTATGCAAGTTTTTCTCTATAAGAATTATCTTGCGCGTAGTGATATCAAGGGCCTCAAGCTCATTCTTCGTCCCTGCACCTGTCCCAAACGGATAGAATAGAACCGGCACAACAAGCATTTTAGTCGCAGATATCTTGTTCAACGGCGACAGATTGGACGACCAAATCCTTCGAAGAAGGTGTTTGTGCCTGATTCAGAGAACCTCCTTTACTAATGCTGTATCCTGAATGCGGTTGTCAGACACGCTCAGGTATAAGTAGGTCTCTCTAGAGCTAAGGTGTCTAATAGCATTTTTGTCCACAAGCTCAGGGTCCTTTTCTATACCTGATATTCGTCTATGTTTCGGATGAATCTTGGCACATTTATCCAATCCATAGTCCATTCTGATTCCTCATGTGTAACCCTCGACGATGCAAAGAGCATCTACAAGATGTTCTTTTCCCGAAGCATAGATCTTTAGGTCATTGATATAAAATATGTGAGTGACCTTATGCTCCCGAACATTAGTTCTGATCAAGAGGCGTCGCACTCCGAAATCTTCGTCGAATAACTTTCTGAATTGTGATTGAAATCGTTAGGGTAAAGAAATCTGTGAATATCTTATTTTGCTCAAATATGAATTCGTCGGGATTCGCTAAGTAACGTATGAAGTCTTGGAGTCAATATCAAGTTCCGCAGTTAAATGTACGATGTGCCTGAAATCATACAAGTTTAAAACTGAAATCGAAGATCTAACGGAAGCTAACACACAATAGCGCGCGTGAAGTCTTGTGAAATCATTGTAGATGTGGATTGACTACAGAATTGAAGTCAACGTAAAAACATGCTAGAACGGAGCGAAATCAGACGCTAAGAACTGCGTGGCTGCAGTCATTTCCTGAAGTCGTGAAGTTTACGTGCTCAATACGTCGCGCTGCGTGCGCGACGTTGAGCATCGTTTCCCAAAAACAAGATTAAGCGTTAACGTTTGCAATCAGATGAATTCGTAAGAAACCGTCGATCAATGTTCCGACTATTTCAAAAGATTCCAGAGTGCGACACCCCTCGGTTCTACTACAGCGGTAACTATGAGAATCATGAAGTGCGAGAAATAATGTCAATAGTGGGACGCACAAGAGGGAAGGGCTCATTGCGTCACCGTTAAAGACACTTTTCTAGGAAGTGGCGCTGCTGGTTTTAATATGATTTTTCCCAAAAGTATTAAGGAATCTTGTTTCCCAAAGGGCCATAAATCTCTCTATGCATCTTACTATATTTATGTGAATGAACTGCTGCGCCTCTTTTTGATTCTCGTTGTTCGTGACTTTTACTCCATACAGGTCAAATCATCCGATCAATCATGTCATTCACGATGAATGTGAAGATCTTATGCAACGTATCCAGACAAGTTATTCGACCATACTTCCATGGATTAGACAAGTCGCCTTCCTTTGGTAGGAGTACAGTTCGTCCTATCACCGGCTACTGCGAAATACGTATCTCCGACTTTACATATGAGTTAAAGAAGCGGGTCGGATGTTGGTGTATTTAAGTGAATTTTTTCCACCAAAAGTTCCTAATACAATCTAGACCAGCAGCGGAGAAGTTCTTCGTGCCCCTCAATGCTCACTTTACCTCCCTTGCAGTGATTGGTGGGCATTCCTCCTCGGATTGTATGAATTTATTTCACAGCTTCTTGAAACATTTGATGTTCTTAGTGCCTCCATTCAATGGATGTTCCCTTCGTGCATCTCTCTCAAAAATTTCTCGACTTCTTCGGACTACGGTGGGTTTTTGACAAAAACAAGAGGATCGCCGAAGAAGCGCGATAGGTCAGAAAAAAACAATTAGATTCTCCCTTACCCATCTCTCCCTCTTTTTATTTTTCCTCCTTGCGTCAGAAAGTACTTGTATTCCGTCAACAATGTGATGCTTGATGGTCATCAGCTTTTATATTCCCGATGTGTGATTATGGATCCTCATTTCATGAGTGAACTTTCGAACCTATGCCATAAAAGGCTTACCGGATTTTATATAGTCCGTCACGTACTGCACACGTGACGTGTTTTTTCTTTCCCAGCCAATCTTCTTGATACAAGTGCTGCATCATAAAGTGAACAAGTGATTGTCCAGGGGTCCAGGAGTTCCGCACGTAGGGTACCATCTATTTCAGCCTGATAATGATGCTTGAGAGGAACCTACATGGCAATGTTCTTCCTTGTCCTAGAGTTGCCATCGTCTCTTGAGGTATGCCTTGTTTTAGCAGTTGATCCCAATGGAGCTTCCTGCTTTTCTACTGCGGCTCCTTCTCACAGTGATTGAGGAAATGTTCCGCGTACATCTCTATTTCGCGAAAGGTTTACGGCACGGTTTCTTAACACTTGCTGTGAAAGGTGCAATAGCTCTAGGGGTTTCTGGCGCCACAAAGTAAGCAGGCGAACCATGTCACCTCTGCGGTAATGCTGAACATATACGACAGCTGCCACAAGAGGAGCACCTGTCCTATAAACAATGAAAGCAATACAAGCTTGTCCGCAAAGCAAAGGGCAAAGGCGACCCCAACTTCCCTTCGTCTTACTGACCCTTGTGCTTTTTAGATACGGCACTATGGGAGGGAAGTTATTAGAGACTTCTGAAACCTCGACTACAGTCTGCTATACAGGATGCTGGAGATTCATATAACAACCAGTAAGTTTTCCGAAAAGAGATGTCAACGGTAGACGTCAACACAAACGTGTTGAATAATGCTCTATAGCAACAAAAGGTAGACCAGTATTGTCGCAAAATCATCGTTCTTGGGTTTCTTGACATTGAAAATGCCTTAAATTTGGCAAGATGGAGTGACATGCTACGTTAATTGAAGCATTATTTCAACATACCGCAGTAACGGATTAGATACAGCTCTAAAACACGAGTGGAGGACCTCATCAGAAGGGAATCACTGCGGGAGCTTTTCGAGGATTCCTGCCAACCCATTCCCTTCGAACCTTGGCACTTAGGTGCGATAAGCCAACTATGTGGGGTATTTTTGACTGATGCTTTTTCGAATTGACGCCAGGGTCCTTCAAGTATAGGTGGCGTGTCAATTCGCTCATGTAAAACAAGGGCCCTCTATTAGGTATGAATATTCGAGCAGCCGTCTCGGCATGAGGACAATAAGAAGGAGTGTCAACGTAATGTATAAGGATTGTTCGTTAATTTCGTCATAGTTTCTGAACCAAGGCAGAGCTCACAGACCTGAAACGCCGCAACGATGCCGCACGAGGGGAATCGTCCCCCGCCAGTCGCCACTCATCG
>WSXT02015159.1:0-14409 GCA_011762715.2 Neuroterus valhalla
GTATCATATTGAAATAAAAAAATACGTATCAAATATTTTTAAGTACTAAACCGAAAAAAAATGTTAAATGCAAAAAAAAATTTTGGTGGCTAATTTTCTGTGGAATGCCCCATATATATGTATATGTATATGCATATATGCATATATGCATGACACATGCTGTTTGATGTTAGGCTCAATAGATTCAAAGCTAATCAGTACCATAATGTACTGAAGGAATCCTCTTGAAAGATACCCGTCGTAATGCGATGTGGTTGTCGTTGTCGTGTTTCCTAAAGCGTCATCGCATGACTTAGAAAGTCAATGATGCGTGGGCAGGTCTTATAAATGTTAAAAACTAGAAGCAAATGGTCATGTGTTACCGAAGGAAACGCTTGCTTGTAATCCATGAAAGCCATGTTCAAGTTTTTGGTGCTGTTTCCTAGCTTGCGTCATGCCCACAGCATCAATAGTAACAAGCTCTTTACTTGACCGCAAGTTCTTGCAACATCCTTATTGTTCTTCGGTTAGGATATTATTCTGTTCACAATAAATCATACTTACCATAGAGATTTTATTATGAGAAGGCTGTTGTTTTACCTCTATTCTAATGGTAGCTATTTTAACCGCTGAAAGCAATTGGTAAACAGATATTGAGCGTTTTCGGTCTGCTAGATTCTGTTCCTATATTCGTGTGGCTAGATGCGGGTCCTCAAGTAATAAGATACGATGATGTTCTCTCCTTACACTTTGCCCACTATTTTGTGCAACGAAATGAAGGCGCATTACATCTCTGTTCATTTAGCATGTACTTTTTATTCGTCTTCTTGGCTGCTGAATATCTATTTCTACCGCTGGGTAAATCCAGCCGTCTGCTTCAGGAAGATGTTGTGATTCTAGATGATCAAGAGGTTGCCCAGAAACGTCAATAACGTGATGGCGTTTATGGCCCTGTAAGTTTCTGCTTGTTCTTGTAGTGTGGCCTCCTGTAACTGATGCTTATTATGGACGTTTTCCTCTGACCGGTCCTTACTCTTTATTGCTCAATCTTCTGAAATCAGAAGCTTATTTAGGATGTCCTTAACCTTTGTAATAAGATCTTCTTCAGAAACTCTCTGCATAAAGGGATATGTCTCTACGAACTTAATCCTGAAATTGTGTTCCTTCTCGCGTTTAGTTTTAAACCTCAAGCTTCGGTAATAGAGACGCATTAAGGGGGGAAAGAGGTTAAGACGCTTCAAAAAATCGAATTTTTTTCCATTCCATAAATTGTTAGTGAAACTATCGAAGAATATTATCCCAATGTTTCAATGAAAAATTTCAATTCGCTCCGGTGTTATAATCGTCTTTATGTGGATGCCTACTCCTACGTGTCGGACCGCATGGTTTCGTAAAGTCGGACGGTCATGAAATGCAAGCTCAAAATGGAATTTTTGAACAAGAAAAAGTATATCTATATGGTGCTGGAATCGCTGATTAACTATTCAATGATTAAAATAATGTTATTACCGTCTCGACAATCTTTTTTCAAACGCGTTTTTCTCGAAACGACTTTTTTGAGATTTGTGTACTCTCTAGCTCAAAAAGTTTTGGATCAATCATTTTCATACTTAGCAGATACTTTCTTTATATCATTACCTTCTGTTTGAACCTAAATCCGTATTTCTTCTATTAATTGAGTATTTTCAAGTGCAAGAAAAGGTATGAAAATACGTCCAAAAATCTATGTCTCCTGTTCACACACCCATAAAAAATTGAAATATAATTAATTTTTTTTTGGAATGAGGTTTAGATAGAAACTATATATGAGCTGAAGTTGAGTGTTGAACTTTATTGATTTCGTATGAAAACTGTGGCCTGCAGAATGAACACAAGCACTGAGTTCCAATTGTGACGCTTTACGCGCAGCAGTCGATATCTTCCATGTTTTTTAATTTAAAAAAATTGAAAATTTCCCAATTTCTTCTTGAATGTATGTACAAAATGTGCACAAAGTATAAATAAATTACATTCATTCCTTCATTGCCAGAAAAAAATTACGAAAATCGTTACAAAAACTCCTTCCTAAACCTATTTTCCCCCTTAATTCTTCCACCATTTGTGTTGTCTAAATGATGCGCTTCCGCGGTATTCTTGTTGAGGTGGTTCGCTGAACATCGCTCACGCTAGCCAAAGCATCCTCAATTGGCACAGCTGATTTTCCACTGTTCTCTGCGTTCTGCAGTTGTTCTTGCTGGCCAGATTGTTGATTAGTGAGATATGTCTGATCATCACGCAGCTCACCATGACCACCTTCCCGCATGCTGTGACCCCCAGCGGCGGCTCCAGGGGTGCATCGATGATTATTATAATTAATTAATAATTATTATACTGTTGATTATTATTATGACTTTTATACCAGTAAGCCAAATCCTCTACGATGTAAGCGTAACTCGTTTGGTTTCAGCTTCGTTGTACTGCTGGAGATCAAGGAATTGATATGTTAATTTTTGGAAATGGAATTGACATGGAAAAGTTTGAATGAGGATGTGTAGGATTAGTCTCAGAACTCATTGTGTGTTGTTTGCGAACAGGAAAAATCCTTATTTCATTTTAAATCATTAATTGACCTCAACTTGGGACGCAGCATCTTTGTGAACAGAGACATTTGAGTTTTTAAGCAGAATAAACATACATGGCTGCTCTGACAGTTTTGTGAGTTAGGTCTGATGAAAACAGTACATAGCAAAAGTAATTCCAGCCTTTTTCTGTTTTCAAACGTCAAACTTGTCCTGTGCAACATCGCCCTGACACAGGTCGCTGGCCGATATCTCTATCAGACACCCCATGTGAAGAGTTCCGAAAAGCCATAAGATCATTCACTAAGCGATATCTTCACACGGGCCAATCAGTCTCCAAAACAGTTCATCTCAGGCTTCACTCTTTTTCTTATAGACAATTGTTCTTCGTAGTCCTTTTCCTGGCATACATCTTTCGCTCCTTTCACGTCCATGCTGCTTTTCGTACAAGCTCTTGTGTTTTTCCGGCTCTTTATATTTCTTCTCTTCAGGGTCTCATTCACACATTCTATCCTTCCCTTCTTTGGTCTGCCTCTGGGTACGCTACCATTTACTCTACCCGAATACATGTGCTTCGTGAAACATTCTTTAGCCATTCTCTCAACGTAACCGAACCACCTCAGCAAATATCTTTCACTGTTGTCCAACAGTTTCGCACAAAAATTTAATGCCCATCGCGTTGACTTTGCTTTTGTCCCTTTCTTGATACGTCCAGGTTTCGCCATCAAGCATCTTAGTTGGACCGAGCACAAAATTAAATATAGCATTTTCAGCTTTATTTGTTGCATTTCTACTTCTAGCAATAGCCTGTGCACTGCCAATACTCTTTTTCTCTCATTTTACGTCTGAAAACATCTGCTTCTATCTTCCCGTCAGCAGTGTATGAACTTCCAGATATACGGAAAACTTCCAGATACACGGACCTATCAACTTGTTCGATCCTTTCTTCATTTAGGGGAATATTTCACAATGTTTTCTGCACCCTCCCATTCAAACGTAATAACTTTTGTTCCATTCACGTTAATCTTGAAACAAATGCTCTTCATGATGGTGTCCAGTCTGCTCATTATCCTCTGCAAATCGACTTATTCTGCCGTAACGATCTTGTCATATTTAAACGCTAGGCCACGCACTTTCACTATCCCGAGATCAACATCTGATTCGTCAAAGAGAGCCATTCTCAGAAATTTGTCCATGTATGTATTGAATATCCAAGAGGACATACTACATCCTTGCTTAACGCCCTGCTTTATTTCAAACCAGTCACTTATTTGACAATTCACTCTCACACTCGCTGTACTTGCATTATATATTTGTTGTGCTGGTTTGAAAAGCAAAGCATTTACTCCATACTCCTCCAAGACTTGCTAAAATTTAGCTCTATCTACCTTGTCAAATGCTTTTTCCAGATCATCAAATGTACAGAAAACATTTTTGTTTGCTCTCAAACGTATTTTGGTAAATATTTTTCCCATAGTGCTTAGTAGACTAATCGCTCTATAATTAGAACAGTCGCCTTTATCACCCTGTCCCTTGTAGAGTGGGACGATAATCGCCTTTCTCCAATAATTCGGAACGTCACCATTTACAGAGTACATATTCATTAATTCACACAGCCATACAAGCGAAATCATCACGTTTTTTTAATTATATGTATATTCGAAGGTGTTTTTCCAAATTAAGTCGTTGCATTCTTGGTTTTTATTAAATTGACAGGAGTTGCATGTTTCAACTCGAATTTTGAACGTTAAGGAAAAATTCGATTTTGGTTTCCATCTCCAATTTTAAATTTCCTTATTTTAATTCCAGTTTGATACTAAGCAGCTTTGAATGTTTCGATGTAAAATGTTTCAACGCTCATTAAAGCTCTCTATTTGAACTATATTTGCAGAATCTTGAAAGGTACAGTTTAAAAACTTTCGGAATTCAATTTCTCCTAAAGTATTGAAGGCTTACAAAATTAAATAAGTTGATCATCACCGTTTTCGGTTCGAAACTTCCCAACTCCCACAGGTTTGAAATTATGTAATTTATAATGTTTCGAGCAAGTATGATTGAATTTAGAATGTTAGAACATTCTTCAAAACACAACAATTTGGAATTGGGAGTCTCACCAGCTGTAAAACTGTCAACCTGGAATCCTGATTGAACAAGTTCTTCCACTGAAACTATGAAAATTTGAAAAAATTGCCTACCAGGGAATAAATTTGATATCATTTTCCGATGTTTTGCTGGTCTCATTAAAATTCCATCTCGTTTCAGCTCAAGTGAATGAAACAAGTTCTATCACGTACCTAAATTGATAATCGAGATTTCGTTTTTTCGGTAACGTACAGCAGGAAAGTCGAACATTTGTACTTCTTTCGACTTTTTCATTCTACCAACCCCGGTATTGGCAGCGATCGAATACACCTTCTATCTTCAAAACCTGAAAATTTTGAAAAAATTCCCTCAGCCAAACAATCTTGGAATAAGATAATGATTTTATTTTGAAAGTTCTAAATTGAAAACGTTGCTAAAGTTTTTTATTTCCTGATCGTTTACACCTAAACCAAGAGCGGTCTCGCAGCTCGGTTCGGCTGCAGTTGATCTATGGACTGTTGGATTAGTGAATAATGAGATGAAATGATATGGAGGCCAAAATCTTTTTAATTCTTCATAGTCCTCATGTTTTGAGAAAAAGATATATTCTAATTAAAATAAGTACACTTCCAATTTTTGAACAAATGGGTGAGATTATCCTCCTCTATTGCATTGTAGACTGTTAGGAATGAGTAAAGCTATTTCAATCCAAATCCTTGTTTCAGTCATAATGATCGGTTCTAACGGATAATTCCGTTTTACCATCTGCAAACCAGAAAACCTATACTGCACTCACCCTTCCCAGTTACAAAATCATATCTTCGGAATGTTTTTACGTTATTCAGACCAAATGAAGACTTTTCATTTAGAAAATTAAATACAAATTTCCGTGAGAAAAGACCGTCCCTCCTTCACCTTTTGTGCTCCGCCGGGAACCCAACCCAAAACCTTTCGTTTACCAGATGACAAATTCGGATCCCAACAGATCAAAGAAAGGGGGCAGTCCTTTTTCCATAAAACATTGTATTTGATTTTCAAAAATGCGTTATTTAAGATCTAGATGAGAAATTTTTAAAACTATTAATAATACCTTCAATTTACATGTCAGTAAACCAATAGTTCTTTTTTCTTACAGCTTGTAAATATAGGATCTGGTGTGAGCATATTAGCAGTTCATGGTCCAGAAAACTACAGGAGGATATCAGGAACAAGGTAGAGTATTATATATATATATATATATATGTTTATATACAATTAAAACTTTGGTCATAGGACCACCGCAGCGTCCTCTGGAAGTGACTGCCATTCAGGAAAACGACATTAGCACCCAATAGAACAGCCGTAACATAATATCTGCAACTCCTGGAAATTAAGATAAAAAACCGGGGAAAAAATACTCGGGAAGCCCAGGAATAATATACACAACTCTTCATGGAAGCGCGGTTAACTACACCAATGGCCGCGGTTCGCGGTCGTGAGATAACTGACGACATAGTACGATAAAATCACTATAAAGGGCCGGTGGAACTCTCGCGTATCTTTGGGACACGGAGCAACCCAAGGATGACCGCTCTCTGCATTCATCTGGCAAGTGCCACGGCATGTTCCTTGGAGTGGGTATGGTGTGAAGGTTACGAACCCTTGAAGGCGTGGCACCTCCGAGAACACCGATGACAAGGACAATTATTTTAACCGAATATTCTGGGTTGAGATACTGCAGCTGCTCTTTGAGGTCTTTATACATCTTCTCCTTTCGTATCTCTATAACTTCGATGTTGTAGTCAGACGGAGTCGAGAACTCGATCGAGAACATGTAGGTCCAGTGAATTCGGCACTCTTCGTTCTCAACAACTGACTTCATCTCCTTTGGAGTCTCGAGCAAAGCAGGGTTGCGGCTAACACTACAAGAGCGACAAAGATGGTAGTAAAGCACTCTTAGAGACGCAATGTTTCTGTAGATATACGTCGTTCCCACGTGAATAGGGCAACTGCATAGTATGTGTAATAGGTGCTTAAGGTGACATGTTCCAGGAAGATGTCGTAGATATCTTTTGTGATGTTAACTCCTGAAAGCGGTTTTCAGGCACTCGTAGGTATTTGTACGTCCCTTCAGCGTTGAGGTGTCCAATGGAACTCCTGTTCACAAGCTCAGGGTCAACAACTGCAATTTTTCCACTCTTCAGTTGAAACCTGGCATCACTTGTTCCCATGAGAATTACCCACGAGAATCGCGTTGTGCGAAATACAGTAGCAATACTATGATGCAGAAGAGGAGAGGGCTCATTGTGGCTCCATGAAAGACGCCCTTCCGGAAAGTGACTCTGTTAGTTGGCAAGCGATGTTTCTAGAAGAGGAAGTAAATCTGGTTTATCAAAGGGGCATCAATCTCTCCATGCATCCTACTATATGTGCATGGACCTTCAAACATTGCACAATTTCGTTGATAGCGTGCAGCGTCTTTGCAGACGTCTCTGTCGAACAACTGGTCCTCCTGGCAGCCTGCTGCGCCTCTTTTCGATCCACGTCATTTGTTAACTCTCTCCATACAGGTCCATTATACGAACAATCCTGGACTTCAGGATAGCACTGAAGATCTTCTACAGCGTATCCAGACAAGTTATTGGCCTATAGTTCATTGGGTTGGAAAAGTCGCCTTTCTTCGGTAGGAGTACAGTGCGTACTTACACCGGCCACTGCGGAATTGGCATTTCCGACTCCGAATATGAGGTAATAATCGGGGTCAGATGTTGGTGTTTAGCACTACTCTTCTACCAAAAGTTCTTGATACGACCTCGTCCGGCAGCGGAGAAATTCCCCGTGTCCTTCAATGCTTCCTTCACCGCAGTGATTGGTGGGCGTTCCTTCTCTGATGTTATCCAGAGGTCAGTCTCCTCTGCGAGACCCTTACGAAGGGTTGCATCGATTTCCGCTAGATCATATAGGTTTGGAGAGACCTTAATGTCAAAGTTTCTTCTTGTCTTCAAATCGTCATCATCTCTTAGGTGATGCCTCATTTCCACAATAGGTCTCAATATCGCTTTCTGAACTCGTCTGCGGCTTGTTCTTGCAGTGTGTAGGGAAGCTTCTGGGGTCCAGTTTGCCCCAGACTGTGGATATAGGATTTCGTGTACCGTGGGCTTCAGCTTAACACGACAAAACTTGACCAGCTGTCGTGGACAATTGGTCAGGGATAAACTGAGGATCCTGGAGGAAAAACTCTTATCTGCGGCCTGAAATGAAACCCGTTTGATTGCTACTATGCCAGCAATATTCGTGATCTTAGAGTTATCGGCTCGCCTGTACACCCTGTGGTGCCAGAAATACCCTGAGCTTATGCACTTTTCGCATAGACTGTTGCGAGTTTGCGCCGAAAACGTCTTGAAAAAAAGGATACATACGCGGACATTTCCTAAGAGATAGTTGCGTTTCTAGGACAATGTTGTACATTAACAACTAGGTGTCTCTTAATCACCAAGATCTGTCTAAAATGGATGCTCTCTTGTGAGGATGTTTTGGATGAGCCCGACCTCTAAACCATCACTCGTTTTGTTTATAATGCGGCAAGCGGTTGATCGCTTCAAATCTCAAGGGTTGGATGACGATGGATCAGAAGATCAAAAGACGCTTGCATCATCTTCGCGGAAATATTGATTAGGCTGGACAGAACACGTCCTGTTTTCAGTGTTTAATCGACCAGATAACATGTAGTAAGCCTTTCAAAGTAATAGTCCAACAGTTTGCTTATGGTCCGAGGATCTCCCATCACACACTAAAGAAATTGAAATATTCGAAGAAGAAGCAGCACATTATTGACGAAATACGGGTTTTATCGGATGTGACGAGTAGGATACAGAAGGAAGAGCGATGGGTCACTGAGAATCGACAGTTTTCCACTAACCCATCGTGCCTATTCAGCAATCCTTCTGGTTTCTTTTCAAGAATCTGGCTAAGTCTAAGACTTCCAAGACTTTTTGGGGGAGATTCATGAAGTTTGACAGAAATTGAATGAAAACGCTAAGAACATAATGTGTTTCAGGGAGCTATGCGACAACCTCATAACGTTATATGTTCACCTCCACACATTGATATCTGGCTCAGATTTTCATCTTATATTGAAAGTTGAGGATGTCTATTCCGCAGTGGCTGGTTTTGGGACGCACTATTCTTCTTACAGAGAAAGGCGACTTGTCCAACCTCAGTAACTACAGGCCAATAACTTATTTAGACACGCTGTATAGGATCTCTACAGTTATCCTGAAGGCTTGCGATTCTAGATCGTATGGACTTATCACCGATCTGACGGCAGAATTTCAAGTTCATCCATATATACTGGGATGGAACGAGGGATTAATGCCTCTCTGGAAAATCAGATTTACCTTTTATTCCAGGAAACGGGATACTTTCTATCTTGCCCAACCTGTGTTCTTGTTTAGGGATGTGAACGCCTTTTAGTGTTCTGATCCATCGTCTGATTGACTTTTCGATTTGAATCGACCAAAGCTCCTGTCAAATCATAAACTATGCAAGTTATGGTCCAAAAGCTTGACTCTTGCGAAAGATTCTCAAGAAGGATTTTAATTCCAGGAATTCATTTCAGGCACATCTTGGGGGATAGGAGGAACCGTGATGTGATGTTCTTGACGCTGTTTTGAGGCAACTGTTGCGAGAAGAAAGGAAGCTTATTGTGTTCGTGACACCACAGAGTGTGCAGGCGCGCTTCCTAACTTTGGCGATCAGGGATAATGGTGTCATTGTAGCAATTTAGTACGTTTTTCCTGAATCAATTGTCGGGTGCTTTTCCACGCACGCATCTGCGTTTGGTTTTGTCATAACTGTTTCTACGCACAGTTAGGAACTTTTCTGAGTTTTCTTTGTCAAAACGGAGACTCATTATAATAGCCATTAATGAGGCTCAGTTCTTAACGTCAAGTTCTTGAGAAAGATGAGGTTAAAGGGTCCAAAAAATGCATTTTTAGACATAGTTGATTGTCTGTGAACAATGGAGTAAAGACGTCTCTGAACCCGACATCGCCTTTTTTTGCAATCAAATTTTAAACTATGCTATAATTGAAAGCTGAACAAAGTTTTTTTTCTTATTCAACGCTTTTCAAGGGCTTTCAACCTATGCTAGGCTCAATCACGCAGTTTTTTTTGTTTTGTAAAAAAAAAATGTGCAGTCTGGTTTTATATGCAAAGCTGGAGCTGCCACACCTATAGTTCCGAAACAACTGTAACAATCAACTCTGTTTCCATACATAAATTGGGGGCTTATTAAAGGCTAAAAATAACCCCTTGGCTCCAATTCTGGACTCTGCAATTTTTTATAAAAGAATGGGCTGCGCGCTGGCTTTACATGCAGACAGACCCGCTGTATCTGCAACTTGTTTTTGTACCAGTAAGCCATAATTCCGTACAGAAAAGGCGTGACTCTTAAAGAGTCATAATTGGTTGGGTTGAATACACTGTAGGACACCAGTCTCCCGCCAACATGCCAACAGTATGTGGTATTCCCAGGTGGTCACCCATCTAAGCACTAACCGTGCCCAACACTGCTTAACTTCAGTGATCGAACGGAAGCTGGTTTTCTGAGCGTGATATGGCCGTTGTCTGGAACTTCGAAACTGATGATTTATTACATTCCAGATTTTTCTGAAATAAGGAGCTTATTTCGAGCTTATGATCTATGCTGAGGTTAATCATGCGTTCATACTTTTTCTCAACAAAGAATCAGCAGTCTCTTTTGATACGCAGAGCTGGGACTGACATATCTATGATTCGGGAATCAGTGTTGGAATCATTTTTGTTCTATACCAAAATCGGGATCTTATTAGGAGCTGAAGAAATCTCTAAAGCCCAAATAATGGGCTTCAAAATTTTTATTGGAAAAAAGCTTGCACCTTGAGTTCACATAAAGCTGAATACTACCTCGAGGGGCCTTAGTCGTATAGCTAGCTGCCAAACGCAACTAGCGAAAAATTCGAAAATAATTTCTAAATATGAATATGCTATATCTAATGAATCCATTCGTGGATTTCCATGATCTCATCTTAATTGTTTGTATTATGCTTGTTTGTCTCAAATACTAGAAATACTGTCTCTTTTTATGTATCCATCACGGTGTAGGTGATCCTTACAGAAGAATACGATTTTAACCGAAATTGTTTTCTTGCGAATTGATTAATGATAACTGGGTACGTTTTTATAGGTTCAAACTCTCAAATCCTAAACGATCTGAATTCTTAACGTGAAAAAAATCCGATTATGAGCATCTCTTGACCAGGTACCTGAACGCGTTTTTACCTAATTGATCCTGTTGGGCACATCTCACATCCGATTAATAGGCGGGCTTACTTGAGATCTTAAATTGAGATCTTATACTTACTATTCCTATGTTTTCATTAATGAACATATCGATTAATTATTTAAATTCATAATGTACCTTTATTATTAGGAGTCGCATAATTAATTCGAATATGATTTTTCACATTTATTGAGCGGATTTTGTTTTATATTAAATTTCCAATAATATTTGAACACCCAAAAAAATAGTATTTTTTATTGCTATTAACCGAATGCATTTGAAGAATTGAGCATTTTCCCAGAGTTATGGATGATTTCTTATAAAAAATCGCTTAACCTGGCTTGCCCCTTAGTCGAAACTATTTAATGGGAAAGTGTTTGTTATGAACGAGGTGCATAAACGATATCGCACATGTAAAGAATGCTGATGTACGAGAAGCACTTCCTATAGTACAGCAGCTATACCATAGGCTCGGGACAACAGCTACACTGATTTGAGTCGAGCAGTTGTGCGATAGTAAGGGGCAACCGTTGTCCCTTATATGAAAGGCTTAGAGCAAAAGCGACGCAAGTAGAGACAGAAAACATGGAGTTTTACATCTATCTGTCTCTCACTTGATTCGCTTTTGCTCTCAGCTGTTCGAATATGACACGGCTCCTACCCTGAAACTGAGGCAGCAGTTGAACGGTGCGAATCTGCTGTTCAAATTCTGTCTCTACCAATTGATATAAAAATGAATACGAACAGCAATCAAACTTGAATGATTCTTAGGGTAAAAGCATCAATATATTCGAAAAACTTTCAAATAGCTTAAAACACTATTGCATTTGCATATCAAAGAGAATAATTTTGCCGTTATTGTAATGAAATTTAAAAAATTGAATCATATTCATTAAAACTTGAAATTTTTTCTTCTCTTTCCGAGAAAGAACGTTTTCAATGAAAAAGGAATAAACCTTCCATTGTACCCTCCTCAATTCAGTGTACTCAATCACATATTTCATATTTTTCTTCATTCGGATGATGGGATTGTCCTTTCTTTGTGATGAAATGTACAACACTTCTTCATAATTTGTTTAAAAACTCTAGTTCAAATAATATTCTTATCAATTTTCAAAGTTTGATTATTATCGTTATTCTAAACAAACATTTATTTCTTTCATGGCGGTGGGCTCCGTCTCTCCCGAACCTAAAAGCTGGGGGCTTCGCCCCCTGCCCTCTCATTGGGACATTGCCCTGGACCATTTTGCCTCTTTTCCTCGCCATGTCGTACTGACCACACATTTTCATGATCGTGTTGTAAAAATTTATCGTCCGTTTCTTGTAGGATGCCCTTTGCGGAACTCGTGTAATGTTGAAAGACTCCTACTTGATACGCAGTATACTATTACATTTTCCTTAAGGCAGGTTCTCACCTTGTGGACCCGTAAAAAATGTACTTTATTTGGGAATTTTTTTTTTGCAAAAAGTATTAAAGATAAAAAGGTGAAAATTCTTTCTGGATATGAACATAAATTTCTCTCAAGAATACAATTGACTGAATGAAAGAAGGGGGGAGGGGGCGTCTATAAATGGCGGCATGTCGGTGGGGAGGTTTTCCTGCTACCGGAAGTGATTGAAGACGCGGTAATGAACCAATCGTTAACAAAATTTTTTTTAAATGCTCCTTAGGGTTTTTTCAAACAAGTGAACTAGAATCAGCCAAAAACATTGAAAATTGATGGATGAAAAAATAATACGTGAAGAAAAAAATGTGCGAAAATCGTAATTTTTTTCAAAACTTCATAACTTTTTTAATTTTGAGCTTTTTTCCATAATTCTAGTTCATTTAATAGATAATATGGTACAAATTAGGAATGTGTTCGGTTTTTTGTTTCGGATCACGAGTTTTGACGGAATCACTTCTGGTAGCGGGACACCTCCCGACCGACATGCCGCCATTGATGGACGCCCCCTCCCACACCTTTCTTTCATTCAGTCGATTTAAAAAATTGTATTCTTGGGATAAATGGATGTTCATATCAAGAAAAAATTTCAGCTTTTTATCTCTAATACTTTTCTAAAAAAGAAATTCCTAAAAAAAGTTCACTTTTTCGGGTCCACAAGGTGAGAACCTGCCTTAAGGGGTTACATGGGTTTCAAAATTTCGAAAAATTGATCTTTTTTATTCTTCTTATTGAATAGTACAATATATTAAGAATATTCTCCCAAAATCTTATATTGATCCATGCAAATGTCTAAGAGCTAGACCCTGTGGAAGTTGCGCCCACCAGGTTATAGCAGTTTAGCGCGTCGCAGTTCGAAGGCTCACAAAAAGTTTATTTTTACAAACTTTTTTTTATATATCAAATGGAATATTTTATTTAAACAATTTAGCATAACAAAGGTATTCGAACATTTTGGGCTATTTAATAAGGTAAAAAAATAAATAAATAAAATTTTGCATGTTTTTCCTACGTAAATCTTTAATCCCGTTTTTCTCGAAGCTCAATTTTTGAAGTTGGTGGCCACGATTTCTCGAAAAGCTATAAGCCGATCTTCTTCAAATTTGGCACACTTCTTATAAATAACATTGTCTCGTGCTTGGACAAAGGATTTTCAAAAATTATCATTACAACTTATTTTACGAGGCGCTAAATGGCAAAAGTTTGACCGAAAAATGGGATTTTTGGTTCACAGCTATGCCAAAAATTCAAATTTCATTTTTTTGTTTTTTCCTTCGTTCAAGCACAAGTTTTATACATGTACTTACAAAAAAATTTGGGTTTTTTTGATTTTGGATAAACCAGTCGTTAGTTATCATGGCCACGCGGAGATCACTTTTTTTCGAGAGGTCAAGAGGAATGAACTCTCAAGGGCTGAATGTTCAATATTTTTAAATAAAAATTGCACGAAATACTAATTAAATATGTAACTTTGATATGCTGAATTGTTTAAATGAAATATTTTATTTGACATATTTGAAAAAATTGGTAAAAATACCCTTTTTTCGAGCCTTCAAAACCCATGTAACCCCTTAAATTGAAAGTCGCGTGTCTCGTCTGAAATTGCCAAATTGGCCTTTTTATTCGTAATCTGATTTGCTGGATTTTAGTGTCGCAGCCAGGCTTGCCACTAGCTCGAGAGATCAAACGAAAACATGTCTAAATGCCGAGAATTTTAAACTTTGTTCAGACTTTCGAGTATGTAGATCTCGCAATCGATATGATTTAATATTACGCTGGACTGCTAGACAGCTGGAATGTTCAGATAAAATGTGCAGCATTCCTCGAAGGATGCCGCGACCGACCCTGAATCGTTCAACTGAAAACCAGTCACGCCCTATGCTCTATACCTATACACGTCTGTGGCTCAGTTTTAGGAACATAAGTGATTAATGTGCAGTGATTACGTTCAAAGAATCCAATAGAACCACTGATCTCTATATATAATACACTGGATACACAATTCAGTGGAAAGTCGGGTCGAGTCGTGTGACTAATTGAAGGC
>WSXT02015170.1:0-29329 GCA_011762715.2 Neuroterus valhalla
GATCTTTACAACTTTTCGAGTTTTCTCTAAAAATCGAAAATTCAAATTTTGGTCGCACAAAAGATAATGAAAAATAGAAAGATTCATTTGTTGGTCAAACTGTGTAAGGTACGGGAAAATATTAATGAAGTAAAATTGTGCACCAAAGAAAGATCTACAAATTTGGTAGAGTTAACTTTGTGCCAGGAAAAGTAGTTTTTGCTTCATTCATAAAAAAGCATATAAAAATTTTAAAAAATGAACTTTTGCACAGTTGACACAAGCTCAGAAAAATCAAATAGACGCAAGTTCTTTACCAGAGAAATATCTTTAAATGTGTTATCAACTTCTTTAAAAGGATATGTAGTTTTCATTTCAATCAGAAAAAATAACTATAAAAAAGAAATAACAAAATTTTTTGAAAAATAACTAAGGCTAACACAGAAGATCGATAGAGAAAAGTTTGTTATAATTTTTCCCATTGGACGCGCAGTTTTTGTTTCGATCGTAAAAGATAAGATTAAAAATTTTTAAATTGAATTTCTAGAAAAAATACACAACATGTGAAAAAAATTAGGCAACAAAACTTTTCGCTTATTAAACTTAAGGTAAAGGGCCATCTTATGGAACACCTTATGGATAGGAGTTGTATATTTTACATTATTCAAAAGAAAGAAGAGTTGAAAAATCTAACTTTATCAAGGTAATTGTTTACCTGATATCTACTGAAGCGAAAATAGTTATTACCAAGTGAATTTTAGTTGAAAATATTGATAAATTAGATAAAAAAGAAGATGAGTACTTATGGCCGTATTTATGAAACAGTTCAAACCAACAAGTACGGGTGTTCCTTCAGGTATGTCCCAAATTATGAAACACAAAATCGACTGAAAAATTTAGGCTAAAATTTGTTTTTTCAGTTAATAATTTATTTATTCATAGTTTCGAAAAATGTTTTATATTATTACTAAGTAATAATACAGTTAGACTTGAAAATTATACGAATCAACGAGCAATAAATGAATATCCTCTTACAACATAAGTATGACAGGAACAGTTCCAAATCTTTGGATTAATGATTAAGACATAAAAACAAGATTTACGCAAAATTAAATTTAGAATCTAACTATCTCGTTTCTTCTTTGATCCTTTGTTGTATTGCTTCCATTTTATCTTGGAGTTTTTTCCGTTCATCAACTAACAGTTTTTTCTCTTCTTGTAATTGTTTTCTTTTTGTTTTTGTTTTCTTAAATACCAATTAAGTATTAAATATTGTTTCCTATTTCGTTTACAAACTTTTAAATTATCAGCGACCAAGACATTCGAATCAAATATTAATTCACCACCAACGTTATGTTTAAAAACATTAGCTAAATTTAGTAGCTCTTTATTTATTTATATTTATTATATATATTATTTGAACTGTTATCTTTAAGATTTATTTGATCGTAAGTTTTATCATTTGAAGAAGAGGTTTCTTTATTAATCAAATCATTTTTGGACTCTTCTTGGCTTTTTCTATTAATATTTAAATTCACCAACGTCACTTCTTTGATAGTTGGTTTCTTTTCTTCATGGAAACCTATGTATACCAAATTATAAAAATTATACTGAAAAATCATTAAAATGAAGATATCGATATGAACATCGACTAACGAAAAAAACCAGGAAAAAAATTTGGGAAACGGTTGATCCTAAAAATTAATTATTTAACAAAATAAGTATCTATAAAAGTGTTAAATGCATATCCTGGTATTTTTGATTATAATAAAGTGTTATTCATTTTTCCACTAGGTTTTCCACTGATATCGAGCCAGCATTGGTACAATACTCTCATTTGTAAATCTCCAGGCCATATCTGATTGAACCAAGCTCTCTAAAATTCTTCCAAAATATCCTTTGATAAATTGTTTTCAAAGGTTGACTTCGGAGGTTTTTGTTTATCTTCACTTAATTTCTCTTGCGTTTTTCCTCCAGCAATCGTTGTTTTAGATTTTTTTCTTTTATTAAATGTATCATAGTCAATGATCAGGGGTGGATCCAGAAAAATATTTTAGGGGGGGTTTCCAACATGAGTGAGAAAAGTACACCTTATGCACATCCTAACCGCGCTAACCTGAAATGTAGAGTGTCAAAAATTTCGGGGGGTGTTTAAACCCCCTACTGCTTTGAACCCCCTACAGCTTTGTACCCCTTACAGCTGTGCATCCACTGGTAACAGCATTTTTTTCTTCTTTCATATTATCCAAAGCAAACTGTAAAACTAGTGGAAAATCTTCTTTTTTGACTAAGATAACATTTTTAGATTATTTATCTAATTCATTAAACACAATATTTATTATGCAGTTTACAAATTTTTGAGGTTTGTTTTCTGTTTATATAAAATTTCAAATCTATGTACTTCTCCGAATTGAAATTTATGGAAACTTACACTGTATTAACCTTTATGCTACTTTTTTTATCAATAATTATTAATTATTGACAAGAAATTAAATAATTATTAGCCTCACATGTTCCTGTTCCATAATTACGGACCACATGAAACAATGAATGTTCGGAAGCATGGAACACTGAATATACTGTTCCATAAATACGGACTATTGAAAATTTGTGTTCCTATTATGAAACACCTTAATCAAAAATAAATGCCTCATTAAAGTACTTGAAATTTGTCATCAGTAGGTAAATATAAAGTCAAGCTCTTGATTAACATGTTTGAAGTATCTTTCAATCATATGTATATAGTTTTTTTTCATGCAACCTGACACGGGCATTAAATCTATTTTTTTTCTACATTTAAGGGTAATTACAGGAATAAATTATTCTAATAAATAAATAAGTTGTTGAGAATCATAAATAGAATATTATGAATACTAAATCAGTTGAAAATTATTTGTAATTTAGAATATTATCATATGTTTCATAAACTAGGACAATGTTCCATAATATGGACTTTTACCTTATTTCTTTTTGCGAAAAAGTAATAATTCTCATGTTAATACCTCTTTATATTCCTTCATATTACCTCATATTCTTGACTATTTTCAAATGCGCTCTTATAGGATTCTACACAGAGTAAAAAAATGAAAGGCCGAAATTAAATCGTCACTATTAAATTCTATACAAAAATGCTTTTCGTAAACTCAATTAATATAATTGAATATAATATCAATTTTTTTAACTTGAAGTAAAGAGTATTCTATCATTACGTTATACTTATTCACATAGCATTTAGAGATATGTCATGTGGGGGAATATAAAGCATTGCTTTTATGGAATTTCAGCGATATAAGTTTTCAGTGCATAACTGGTGAGAAAATTATGCTATTGTTCTGCTTTGCAAATACAAAAATCATTTTTGCAACTGTGAGTTGGAATTTGGCCTTTTTGGAATTTTTCGAATCTGTCGGAAATCGCAAGAATGATAATCAGTAGTTTAAAAATTACATATAAAATTGGAAAGCATATGGACATCTCAATTTTTTCATTGCTTATGCCCTCAAAATGATAATTCAACAGATTTTCATATGAATCATGCTTTAGATTCTACCATATGATATCGTGCTATCGTATTTGACATTATCGACTGAGTGAGAAGTAGTGATAGAATATTCTTTTGCACTAGTTATTAAAATTTTTTTCCTCTCAATAATATTTATAGAGGATCAAATGATTGAAAACCTTACAATTTAATTTAAATGTTGAATTTAATTTTCAGTGAAGATTTGCCGAACAAATAGTGGAGCTAATGACGAAGCATGTACCAGGATAAGAAAGGGGGATAGTACTGTATCATGTGAGCCAGTCTTAGATGCCACCGATTGCGCTCTCAAACTTATAAAAAACGAAGTTGATTTCGGCGTTTTTACTCCCGACGAACTTTTCCTGACATACCAAACTTTTCCCAATAAAATCAGAGTTACCCATGAATTGAGACACATAGACAGGGCAGAAGGTATGTATTTTCATTCATTCCTCCCATTATTGAACAATTTTCTGTGCACTAAAAAAATAATTTTCAATCACTTTTACAGAAATATTCGAGGATCAAATGGTCGCTCTGGTATCGATCACCGAATCAAGTGGCGATTTTGATTCTTTCAAGGATGGGGGCTTATGCCATCCTGGATTTTTTGAAACGCAATCCTTGAACGATCGTATTTTGAAAAAATTCGAGAGGAGCGTCAGTGGATCTGAATGTGACGAGAAATTAACTTATGCTGAAAACGAGCTTCTCAATTTGAAAAAATTCTTCA
Organism: Neuroterus valhalla; assembly: GCA_011762715.2. Taxonomy (NCBI): domain Eukaryota; kingdom Metazoa; phylum Arthropoda; class Insecta; order Hymenoptera; family Cynipidae; genus Neuroterus; species Neuroterus valhalla. The sequence goes on from WSXT02015170.1 coordinate 4,236, forward strand.
GCAAAAGTTGCCGACCTGGAAAGTGGGTCGCAGACCAGGCATTAGATGACACTCTGAGTAAGTTCAACTAAGTTTTTTGAAACAATTGATTCCTTTCTGTGGCCAATTGATCGAATATTTCTTTTTAATTGAACTACTGGGGGTACATTAACGATCGATATTGGGGTGATTAAATAGCGATAAAACTAATATTTATTTATGGAATTCGAATTCTTGTCTGCAGAGAAAAAATATCCAGAATTGTGTTCGCTCTGTGAAAATCGGGCAAATTGCTCGTATGCTGATAGTAGTAACCATGGCCATACAGGTGCTCTTGAATGTTTGAAACAAAAAAAAGGACGAGTTGCATATGTAGCACTAAGTCACGCACGTGATTACTTGGTGCGTAATTCATTTATCCACCTATCCAATAAACCTAATTAAAACTAGAATTTTTAAACATCCATGGGTTGAATTGTATCTTTTTAGGATCGACTACCATCCAGAGTAGCAACGTTCCAAATGTTATGTCCGAACGGAACGATTGAACCCTTCAGTTATCAGAATCCATGTGCTTGGATTCAACAACGTTGGAGTGTAATTGCTGCAAGAGAGTAAGTTTTTCAAAATCGTTACATGATTTAAATTGATTATTCAATAATAATCAACGGAAGAGTGATCATTACAAAAAGAAAACAAAAACTTGTTTCGGGATAAAACAGGTTAATTCTTTAAATTACAGGGATTCAGCGGACAAATTAGCGCCAAATTTGAACAATTGGCTCGCTCCCGGTCAAAATGATGATTGGACGAGAGCGTTACGAGACATTGTTTTAGGAGATGATCTTATTGCAAAACAATTGCCAAAATTAATTCCGCACGGTTCTTATCTGAGTGAATATGCACCTGCATCCTCTTTGGATCTTCCTGAATATACAAAATGTGGTAAGGAGGTTAAGTGGTGCACGATAAATGAGAAAGAGAAAAGTAAATGTCATTGGGTTGCAAACGCTGCTGCTATTTTTGGAATAGCACCAAAAATTTCATGCGAGCAAGCATCATCAACTTTCGAGTGTTTCCGAAGTATTAGTGGAAGTAAAACTGATATCATGACGATAGATTCCAACTATGGATATGTAGCTAGAAAGTGAGTATTCGTATACTAGAAAAAATTGATTTTTAACCCATTATAACTTTTCTTTTTTACAAACACATGAACATATAGGGCAAGAGGATCAATTTTTCATCCCCCCTCCTATGGTTGGCATCTTTCTCTGTGTTAAAAGATAATATATCTGGTTAGTTTTTTTTGCATTATATAATCAAATTTAGCCATCATTTTTACGTATGATGAATGTATAAGGTGTACAGCCTGATCAACTGTTAACTCAAAATTAAATAAATTCACTTCGGCTTTAGGCGTGCCAATAACTAAGCCAAGGGTGCCAATCATTCTTACCCTGTAATGAAAATTGAGAATCTGAAATTGAAGAAACAATATCAAATCTCTTATTAACGTCCAAAAAATTTAGTTGAAATCTGCGACCCCTACAAATCAAACAAAAAACCAAGAAACCAACGACAAAATTTGGACAAACACTTTCGAATATACGTATTATAAAAAAACAGTGAAGAAAAAAAGAGGAAAGATTAAAGAGAAAGCAACCTCCAAATCCCTTTCTTTCTCTTTTTCTATTTTTCGTCTTTTTTAAAAATATTTTTCAAAAAAAAAAAAACACAAAACAAAAATATTCGAATCATCTACAAACCTTCCGGTGTTCACCTAACACCCTTATCAAGGTAAAAACAGTCTCCCAGCACATCAGAACCTCAGAGAATCCAGGCTGCTCTTCGCGCCTAAAGTGGGAATTCAGGCAGATAGCAGCCTGGGTTCTCTGGGGTTCCGATGTGCTGGGAGATTGTTTTTACCTTGATAAGGGTGTTAGGTGAACACCGAAACGTTGGCAGGTAATTTGAACATTTTTGTTTTGAGTTTTTTTTTGAAGAAAAAAAAGACGGAAGATAAAAAATCGAAAGAAGGGGATTAAGAGGCTGCTTTCACTTTTATCTTTCCTCTTTTTTTATTCACTGTTTTTTTATAATAGGTAAATTCGAAAGTTTTTGTCCAAATTCAGTCGTTAGATTCTTGGTTTTCTGTTTGATTTCCAAAAATACAAATATCACACAAATCGACAAACTTTCAAGAAAATAGTTAAGGATGCGTTCTAGTTACAGTCAATCTCAAAATTCGATAATCTTTATGATGATTTATATAATTGACGAAAATGTATCTATTAATAATTGCTGGGTATTCTGAAGGAGGCTTCTAAGTGTGCTTCAGAAAAAAATTATTCAGGTAGAGTTTTAGAGAATCCTCCAAAGAATTAAATGAGGCTTTGACCATTAGTATTGAATAAGAATTGTAACTTTTCTCTAACGAGAAAGCAAAAACTAAAACTCTAGATAACTTCTGAAAAATAGACAATTCTTTTGCTAAAAAATACGAATTTTGAGCCAAAAATAGAAAAGTTCCATTTTTAATTATGAGAAGTAATGTTTAAGCAACAAAAAAAATTTTTTGAACAAAATAATTAAACTATCAACAAAAAACGACGAATTTCGGAACTAACAAGTTCACTTTACAACAAAAAAAGATAGCTTTCTAACGAGGAATGAAATAATTGAATTTTCAAAAAATTAAGTTTCAACCAAGAAAAAAAATATAAAGTTCCAATAAAATTGTTAGATTTTCAACCAAAAAGATAAAATTTCATCCATGAAGGATTATTATCTACCAGAAAGGATAATTCTTCAACAAAATATCAATTCTCAACTGAAAAAGAGTAATTTTTAAAGGGATAGTTGAACTCTTGAATTAAACATAAATTTAACCCAGAATAGAATATTTAAACTTTAAGTTACAAAATTCAAGTTCATTTAACAAAAAAATTCCTGAAAAAAGTAGTTAAATTTCCAACGAAAGAGATGAATTTTCAACAAAAATGATTAATCATCAACCAAAAATAATTTTAATTTTAAATTTACTACAGTTGGACCTATTTAAAAGAAATCTCCGTTAAAAACACTATTTTTTGAACAAAAAAACAAATAGACAATCAAAAGAAGAGTATTTTATTGCTCAAAAAAGGTCAATTTGAAAGATCAGCAGTTGGATTCTAAACCCGCAAGTATGAATATTCAACAAAAAATAAATTTTCCAACAAAATAGAAATGTGACTCAAACCAAATTTTTCAACTAAAAGAGAAAAATCCTTCACAAAACTGTTTCATTTTTAAACCTTTCTTTCGTATTTTTATTGGGGTTTTAAATCCAGATGTCAGATTTATCTATATATATTCAATTTAGTTTTTCCAATAATACGATCTTATAACAAAATCCATGCGTTTTCCAGAAAAAGAAGGATGAAGTTTCAACCAGAAATAGAATAGTTCAATTTTCGATCTAGAAAATGTGTTTATAACAACAGCAGACAAATTATCAGTAAAGAAATTGATATTTGATATTTCAACTCAAAAGATTTAAGGTTCAAATTTAAAAACAGCTGAATTAGACTAAAGAAGAAATCCCCTATCAAGCGAGAACAAAAAATCAACCAGATTGTTAAAAATTTTTACTCAGAAGGCAGTTTTAATACAAAACAGGTAAATTTCCAAACCCAAAGTGAAAATATTAAACAGAAAAGTTGAATTTTCAGTCAAATTATATAGTTTTCTACCAACATTTTTGAATGCAGGAACAAGATAATTGAATTTAAATAAAGGAGAAAAAATCGAATCTGAAAGGATGAGTTATTTATTCAACAATTGTTGGATTTCAAACCGAAGAGATGAATTCTCAACTATAGTGATAAGTCTCCAGCTGGAAGATTCAAATATTCAACTATAAAAATTGATTTTCAACTAAATTAGATGAATATTTAACTCTATAATGAACTCAGCTGTAAATCTCCATGGCTATGTGCCGCCACAATTTTGAATGCGAAATGGAATAATATAATAAATATTTTAAATTCAATATAAAAAAAAGTTTGGGGGGCAATAAATTGATTTACTATCGTTGATAAACTTGTGAACTAATTTCAAAAGTAACATGTAAACCAATGTCGGAGGTAATATATATTTGATAATACCTATTTTTTTTAAATTTACAGAGCATTCGGTTTGTCTACTGTGGTTTACGCTGACATTGATGGAGAACAAAGCAATGTTGTCCTGGCAGTAATAAAAAACTCCGCATCATTTAAATTTTCGAGTCTTCAAGATTTGAAAGGCAAAAAAGCCTGTTTTCCGGAATACGGTGGAATTTCATGGATGAGTTTCCTCAACGTTGTCCGTAAAACAAATTTGACTTCTGACAGTAAATCCTGCGATTTCAAGCAAATTGCTTCTGAAATTTGGAGTGAAGCTTGTGTTCCTGGAATTCAAGACAGTGATCACAAAGTTTTGCAGCAATCTTCAAAAGCGGACGGCAAATCTTCCTTGTGCTCTCTATGTTCTGAACATAATTGTGAAGCTGATGAGAAAAATATATTTTTCCGAGATAACGGAGCTTTCAGATGTATCGAAGGAGACGTTGCTGATATTGCTTTCATCAAACCGAAAAATTTGAATGGTAAGATTCGAAACAAATAGAAAAATATGGGATAAGTATTTGATACGATTTCTAGATGAATTTTGAAAAAAATTCTACGCAAAAAATTAAATAATGCAATTGCTTTCACAGATTCTACTGGGATTATAAATCAAGATCAATATCGCGTTTTGTGTAAAAATGGATCGTTGGCGATAAATACTGGATTTGATGTAGATGATAATTGTGCATGGGCTGTCACTATTGACAGTGAGGTAAAATTGATATGATTTTGCATGGCGATAACTAGATTTCTTTGAGAATGGCAAAATATTATAACAATAAATAACAATTTGCAGGTGGTGTCAAGGAATACAAATTCAGAAGTAGAGCAGTCGAACATCGTAGAAGTCCTTCTAAAGTTGAATAAGTGGTTTGCTTACCAAAGAACACCGATTCACCTTTATGAACAGTTTAATAATACTAAAAATTTACTTTTTAAAGACTCGACAGTTAGTTTAGAATCTACAACCTCCAGTTATAAACCAATTAAAGCTTACAAAGAATTGATGTCAGAAACCGAAAAATGTTCACCCTCATCTGCAACTCTGAGTTTCCTAAGTGTATCATTATTAATTATGTCATTGACTTCGAACAGAGTTTTATAGTTTATTGGCCAAATTTTAAAATTAATTTGCGATGTCAAGTCAATCATTCAACTTAGAGATGCCCGTAGCAGAAACTTTTTTCATTTTTTATACAATTTATCTAGAATTCACAGAACAGTTTTTAAGATATTTTATAGAATAAAATTGTGATAAAATATTCCCGAAAATTATTTTAAAGCCTGTACCTTATATTATTCTTTCAAATTTTCAATTGTATATTATGTGATTTCATTAAAGCGAAGTTGGATTTTTCAAAATGGATTTGGTGCACGTATCATAAGCACTTTTCTTCCAAATGAAGCAAATAAATACTTATATGATTCAATTCTCTTCCTATATAATTCGGGAATTCCAAAGAGTATGACAGTCGGGTTTTCATTCGAAAATTGGTCGCGTGGACTTTTTCGTGATTCTCTAAACATGCTTCCATGTTTTTTTGGTCATCAATAACTGAAAAATGAGGAGGGTTTTATCATTTAGTCATCTATGATGAAAGCTCATCTTTTTAGTCTGATTATCTTCAAGGATGGCTCAAATTAGAGCTTTTGACATATGAAATAAAGATTAACAATAAATTTCGTTATGTAACGCTTTCATTTCTCTCATATTAGCACTCAAAAGATATGAGGAAAATTAGGAGAATTCGATCGGGACCTCTATTCTGAAAGCTTATCTTTTGTTCCGATTCTCTTCGGGAATCGCTCAAATTTTAGGCCTGTACGACTAAGATATAAAATGGAAGGGGCTGTGCTATATATTTTGTAGATATTAGTTATTACGACAAGAGAAAAATTATTCACATACTCTATTGATCTTAATATTTCTCAACCACTGATATGAAGAAAATAAAGATTTAACAAAGCTACTACCAGTGTTTAAAAAATATGAGAAATCAGAAACACATGCCTTATTCTTCTTCTAGCTCCACATATTACCAATAATTGGTATTTTTGGAAATCAGATAACTATTTTTCCAAAATGACCTGATATTTAATGGATAATAAATTAATACTGACTAAGACCAATTAACAGGTGATAATAAAAAGGAACTCATTTTCATATAGGTTTAAGATTAATCTAATGTTATACAGTCTTGAGATTTCTGATGCATATTATTTATTTCTAGTTTAGGACGTTCGGATGAACAATATTCGGTTTTCTTATACCACGAGTAAGAATAAATAAAATACGTATAAAAAGCCTAGTAGTGAGATCATTTTATGAAATTTTAGTAGCTTTGTTCTATTTCCTTTCGAATCGTAGAGATATGCTGGCATTTGCTTCTACCCAGGCATAGACAAGTGAATTTTTGCTAGTAACTACATGAAATTGTTGTGTGCTTCTTGTAGAATTTGTTTAAGAAGCACACAAATTTGACGATATGCTTTTCTATCGTTCAAGATACAATTCACTAATCAGTTAATGGGGATTTTCACAATATAAGCATTTTTTTTGTTACCCCAAAAAATGATGTGTCAAATAATATTTTTTTTATATTATATACGAATTTTCACTTTTTCATACGTAAAGAAGACTCAAATTTTGTTCAGAATTTGAGGAACATCCTGGCATCGGGCGCTCAACATCACTTCTATATTATATAGCTATAATCCGTTGGATTTTATGAATGCCTCTTTTGAACGGATGTTTTCAAGGGTTTAAAATATAATTACTGCTGGGTGAACTTATATATTTAAATACTTCGCATGAAAGACTACATCTATTGTAGAAAATGGAGGAATAAAAGCTTGATCTCTGCATGAGAACTTCCAAGTAAGTTACAATATACGTTTTGCAAGTTACTATAACCTGTAAGAAGAAATAACACAAACATTATAAAAAAATACAAATGCTGTATACCTATTATGTTGGATGAGGTTTTATTTTCACAAGGGGACGATTCATTGCTACTTTTATTAGGAAAAAGCATTAAAATATACTTTTAGGGATTCGACTGCTCCTCATGAAATAGACGTGATTCGCTATGGCTGTCAATAAAAATATTCCTCATGCCATTTATAGTTTGTAAATAGAAATTCGTATATACTTTCTATAAAGGGCTCGAGCTACGATTTTATTGGCAGCCATAGCGGAAAACGTCTTCCTTATTAGGAGCTCTCAAACTGTGATAATTAATAGTCCCTGGTGCAAAGTAACAAACTGCTCCGTTATGACCTGGTATCGGCTAAAATATTGCTGAAATTCAATTGTCAGTATCGTACCATTGCTGATTTAGATGTGAGGAAATGAGTAGAGAGGAGAACCCATTGTCAAAAAATCGGGGTACTTCCATAGGACATTTTTATGACATTTTTACGCCATCGCGAAGGCATCGTATGTCCGCAAGGTCGTTTTCACGTTTTCTTTTACGACACGGACATATGACGTGCATGTGACATTGTGAAAATGTCGTAAAGATTTCGTTGAGACGTCCTCCATTTTCTTGTCCACTGAGAAAATTTGCACAAATGAAAAGAATAGTTGTTTGAATAAATAATAAGAGGAATCTTACGGCATTTCTGAATCAGTTCAGTAGATTCAATCTTCCTGGTCCAGCTGCTTTTTTACAGGGGGTTTTTGCTGCTTGAATTTCTTAGGAGGTGAATCAACTGGTGCGGCCAGTGTGGACGTGGGTCTGGCATTTTCGGATGCAGGCGTAGCGGATGCTGTTGCGGCGTTTCCAGAAGCCTCAGAACTTGGGATTGATTGAGTCTGCTGTTGCAGCTGCTATAGTTTCTTAATAGGGAAAACCAGTGATGTAGATGGTGCCGAAACAGTTTTGGCTGGTGCAGATGGGGGTGTGGCTGGTGCGATAGCAGCTCTCGGAAGTTGCAGAGCTTGTGGGTTGTTTGAGTCTGCTGTTGCTGCTGCTGAAGTTTTTGAACAGGGCAATCTATTGGCACAGTTGGTACGGACACAGTTGTGGCTCATGCAGATAAGGGTGCGGCTGGTGCGGTATCAGCTCTCGGAAGTTGCAGAGCTTGTGGGTTGTTTGAGTCTGCTGTTGCTGCTGTTGAAGTTTTTGAACAGGGCAATCTATTGGGACAGCTAGTGCGGACACAGTTGTGGCTGATGCAGATAAGGGTGCGGCTGGTGCAGTAGCAGCTCTCGGAAGTTGCAGAGCTTGGGGGATGTTTGAGTCTGCTGTTGCTGCTGCTGAAGTTTTTGAACAGAGCAATCTACTGGCGCAGCTGATGCGGACACAGTTGTGGCTGATGCAGATAAGGGTGTGGCTGTTGCGGTAGCAGCTCTTGAAAGTTGCAGAGCTTGGGGGATGTTTGAGTCTACTGTTGCTGCTGCTGAAGTTTTTTAACAGGGAAATCTACTAGCAGGCCCGGCTCGAGGCTATTTGCCGCCCTGGGCAAACGAGTGGACAAACAAGTGTTTGGCCTCGTGTTTGGCGCCCCCTCATAAGGCAAAGACAAGGCCCCTTTCGACGGCGCCCTGGGCAGCTGCCCAGCTTGCCCGTGCCTTAAGCCGGGCCTGTCTACTAGCGCAGCTGATGCAGATACAGTTGTGGCTCAGGCAGTGAGGATGTGGCTGGTGCGGTAGTAGTGCTCTTGGAAGTTGCAGAGCTTCGGGGTTGTTTGAGCCTGTTGTTGCTGCTACTAAATTTTTTTAACAGGGAAATCTACTAATGCAGTTGATGCAGATACAGTTGTCGCTGATGCAGATAAGGGTGTTGTTGGTGCGGTAGCAGCGCTCTCGGAAGTTGCAGAGCATGGGGTTGTTTTAGCCTGCTGTTGTTCCTACTGAAGTTTTTGAACAGGTCAATCTACTAGTGTCACTGGTGTGGATACAGTTGTGGCTGGTATAGATACGGGTGTGGCTGGTGCGGTAGCAGCGCTCTCGGAAGATGCAAAGCTTGGGGGTCGTTTGAGTCTGCTGTTGCTGCTGAAGTTTTTTAATAAGGCTGAATACAGGAGTGGATACAGTTATGGCTGATGCAGATGACGGTGGTGTGGTAGTAACTCTCTCGGAAGTTCAGAATTTGGGGTTGATTGACTCTGCTGTTACTGCTGCTGCTGCTGCTGAAGTTTCTTAACAGGGCTATTTACTTGTGCAGCTGGGGTGGATATAGTTGTGGCTGATGCAGATGAGGGTGTGGCTGTCGCAGATGAGGGTCGCAGGGGAGGTCTTATTTCCATTAAATCTGGAAAGCTATAAAAAGGTCAATCAATGCGTTTTGTTGTTACTAACAACTTTTTGAGTTACAGTATTATTATATTTTCAATGAATAATAAGTTGCTGTTACACAAACAAAGTAAAATCTTTTTTTGGAAATCGCCATTGATGGTTTATTCATAGTGCTGTTGTATCCCTAATATAAAAATGTTCGCGAACGAGTATATAAAAACTAAATTCCCTCTGAGTAAATTCTGGCAGAGTATCTCCACCATTTTTCTCTGTCCAACATTTTTATGACGAACCGGAAGTGAATTTGAAATAATTCGTATTGTTTCAGGACTGTAAAATAAAGCATATAACGAAAACGAACGAAACGAAGCATCAACATTAAAAATTGTATCACAAAATTTGTAAGAGGTGATAAATTTCAATAATACTTAGAAGAATGATAACGTGCATAGTATCCGAATTTTCGATAAATTAAGGAATAAATTCTCCATTTTCAAGTACGGCTTGAAGATCCTTCGTAAAAGAAGAAAGATAGATTTGAAATCATTGGAACTGCATCTGGTTCTAATTTCCAACCTTCGTTTAATATCAATTCTTTTCAGTCTGAACATTTCTTTGGCAAATATACTTACGTGAAAAGAGCACATATGATACACACAAACGTATTTTTATCCTGATTTTCCCCACACAAACAGAAAGTTTCCCCGTACTGTTACTGGTAAAATTATTCTGGTACTGTAAACGCGTTGACATCCTTATTGAAAAAAAATTAAATTCATAATCTTTCGTATTTTTAGAAGAAAAAGAGCTATCATCTTTCATTTGAACTGAACATCAATCAGAGCTATAATTTTTTTCAAATTTTATAATCATAGCTCTCTTTTTTTACAGATATGGTATAAAAGACATGAAAAATCCATTCAAAAATGCATCGTCGAATTATTTCTAACTTTTTCATTTCAATAATTGAAAAACTCCCTCTATGTCTATAACGACGCAATAACCGAGTTATTTCAATGGTCTTCATATATGGATTTCTTTTAAAATGTTGTGGATAACTCATATAGTAATATTCTGCTCTCTCTCTTCCTGTTTAAATCTGTATCAAGATATAAGAAATATATACAATTACTGTAAGGGAATCGTTAACTTTCTCCAGATGATTGTTTTAAATATTGACCCATATAAATTTTTGTCTTCTATTTTCAGATTATCTTTCTATTGTTCTTTCTCAAGCACAATGGTTGACGAGAATAAAGAAAAAAACTGATTTGCTGTATACGAAATAAGTTTTGATTATTTAATGCTATCTATAATTAAAGTCCACTATACAGGAGACTATAACTCATCTGTTCTCTAAGACCAAGAATGAATGTTTTTGATCCGTTTTACGGTAAACTCTTCCCAATAAGGTTAACAATGATTTCTTCTTGAACTGTGCTTTCTATATAAAATGTTCTTTCATATCCCACCAAAAATTTTCACAAAAATTACAACAGGTTCCACATTTGGACGCATTACACTCGTTGATATGATGACCCACGAAGAATTTGATTTTTGGAAACTTAGCGAGTTCAGATGGAAAACAGATAATTCGTATAGGTTTGGAGAAAGGATGGTGGAGTCCGAAGGAAAGAGCGTGGGTTGTGTGAGCTCGGCAAAGTAATAACAGTTACGTCGCAAAAAAGTGCGCTGTTAGTGAACACGTGTGCATATTTCAAATTTATTTTTCATTATTTGCGAATAATTTCAATCAATTTTTCTATCAATTAGCCTGTGTTATATACCTAATGGAAACAGTTCATACGGCTTCATCTGTTAACGTTAAACATTGATCGATTCTGGTCAGCGTGTCGTCCTTGAATTACGCGGGGGTTATTTTATGAATGTTGCCCCCCCCCCCTCGCCCAAACACCTCCTTTTTCAAGGCTTTTCCTATGGCAAAAAATGATCTTTCACTCAAAACGATTAAATACGTAATGTCTTATTTCCTTCGAAGAACAAAATATCAAAGAGGAGAATGATTAATAGGATGGTTGAACTTTCTTTCTTTAAAGTCTGGGCAAACTAGGTTTCAATAAGAAGGTTAATAAACACCTCAAAATACAACATCTTCCAGACTAATAGTATATTTCAGTTCGATTGATAACGTTTCGAAAACACCTGGTTTTCCTCATCAGATCTGTTCGTATAAAATAAATTGTTAACATTGAACGAATCAGGTAATTTATTTTATACGAACAGATCTGATGAGAAAACCAGGTGTTTTCAAAACGTTCTGCTTGCTTGATTTTACATATTTCCGGCCCGAAAAAATTTGATATGAAATAAAGATTATGATTTTTTAACTGAAAATTTCATGTAAAATCGAATATTGGAAATTCCAACTGAAGTGATGATTCTCAAAACAAAAAAATTATTTTCTTACAGAGAAGTTCAACTCTAAACTAAGTACTTTATTTATCAGCCAAAGAAATGGATCATCAACAAATAATGTAATAGTTGACACTTCAACCAAACTAAATTTCAATTTTAAATGAAAGACAGTTGAATTCAACCAAAAAAGACGACTTTCCAATGGAATAGTGGAATCGTTAACTGAACAATTTAATTTCCAAACAACTAGTTGCGTTTTTAACCAAGAAGAGTAAATTTTTTACTGAAGGGCTGAAGTTGCAATAACTGAACTATTGAATCTTAAACAAGAGTTGAATGATCCAAATTTTCATCAGGCATTTATTATGTCACATTTGAAGTGATGGAACAGATTTTTCCAAATCAAAAGGAGCGATCAAGGGTTGAAAGAAATTTACAGTCATTCCCATCATTTTAACTATCCATGCTACAACATTCTTTATTTTTGAGATTGGAGACAAATCTGTGAGCTTAACTCATTGGATAAAAACTTTGACAACAATGGACAACTACACTAATCCGCCGTAAAATAGTTTGTATCCAGAGGCCAATTAGCAACCAAAGTTTCAACTTTAAGTACAGTTTTCAATTCATTGCAAAGTTTTTATCCATCTTTAAATTTTAAAAAACTGAGAATGCCCTGAAAGAAGAGAGAAAACTAACGAGTTTCCTAACAATCTCAAAAAAAGAATGTTTCAGCATAGAAAAAAACATTTGTTATTACTTGTTGTTCGAAATGTTTATAACATAAATTTTTAAAAAACTATCCAGTTTTTCCAAAATATGTCCTCACGAATTTTTTCGTTTATTATTTAAAGATACCTAAGAGGCAATCCCAAATGGCAGGCGGGAAAAGTTCAAATTTGATAAGGTTATTATGGAAAGGAAAAAGTAAAGATCCATAGGGATTGAAGTCTTTTGCGACTTTAGTTCTTGGAATTAAAATCATTGGCTGCTTAATAACAACAAAATTACTTATGTTGGGCCTAATCGTTGGTATGGAAAACCTGGTTTTCGAGGAAAACTCATCTAACGATGGCAAGTGCCATTAGCGCATGTGCGATAAGCACAGTGTTTCATAATTTTTCTCTGAATAGGAAATAAAGTCACTTCCGGCTGCTTTCGGACATAGAGAAACGTAATTGTCCTCCAATCTCGAACCTTTCCCTACATCTGAATAAAATTTATATCTAAAAGGATGTCAAGGTAGTGGAGCTATCTGCCAAATCAACATGCACGTATGATTTCATGGAGAACACTTGCTAATGATTACAAAGTATGTGTGATAACAGTGTAGACACAAAACCTAAAAATAAACACTACTATTTTTCTTCAATTTTCCTTTCTCCTACTTGCGATTCATACTCTGGATGCGAAGTAGTGCCCAAGCAAAAAAACAGTATATAAGCTGTGTGAAAATCAAAAGTGGTGTCAGTAATCAACTGCAATGAATCCTATGATTATCACTTTCCTCTGTGTGGGTCTCGTGATGGTAGGAGTTGACTCTCAGGAATTAAACCAATTGAAATCTGCACCATTCATTAAATGCACACACTTTGGGACTGTCGGGTATGTCACACCACCTGCACCTGCGAAAGCCGCACCAGCAACCGCACCAGCAAAAACTGTACCAGTTTTCTCTCATCAGCAGCATCCGCAGCAGAATCAGCAACAATTGATCCCAAGCCCTGGGGGTTACACCAAACCCACCGCAGCAGCAACTGCACACACAAAAGCTGCAGCATTTTCCTCTCATCAGCAGAATCAGCACCAGATCCCAAGCCTTGGAGACTCCACCAAACCCGCTGCAACAGCAACTGCACCCACCAAAGCTGCACCAGTTCCTTCTCATCAGCAGTATCTGCAGCAGAATCAGCACCAGATCCCAAGCCCTGGGGGCTACATCAAACCCTCCTCAACAGCAACTACACCTGCAAAATTTGCACCCGCAAATTCTGCACCAGTTTTCTCTCATCAGCAGTACCCGCAGCAGAATCAGCACCAATTGATCCCAAGCCCTGGGGGTTACGCTGACCCCGCTGCGCTAGCACCTGCACCTGCCTTCGCACCAACAGAACCACTTTTCCCTGATCAGCAATATCTGCAGTGGCAACAGCAGCCTCCTGCATATACCAGTTGAAGCAGCAAAATCATACCTACCACATCATCCAATAATGTCGTAAGTTTTATCTAATTCACACAACTATCCATTTTATTAGCATAAATGTTATACTCTCCATATATTCCATTACCTCTACAACATCAATGATATGATGTTGGCAATTTAACTTTGGCAATATTTTGGCTAATTCTATGTTATTTTACACTAGGAAATAGTTATGTTATGACAATTTTTTTCCTATCAGCAGAATCACTAATCCATTTCCATATGAAAATAAAACTTTATCCAATGTAATGTCTTCAAAATATTTTTGTTTTTCCATAATACTTTTGTAACTTCTCACTACAGGTTCTGTTTGATTATGCATCGTGTGTTTCAACTTACTTGGAAGTTCTGATGCAGAGATGGAGCTTCTACTTTTTCATCTACTGATGGATATTTACGTATGGTACGACTACTCAGAATTCGATAACGTATTGTATTTTCTAAATCAACATAATGAGAAATTGTTTATTGCACGCATTAGTATTATTCATTAAGGAACCTTGAGAACAATCATTCAGAACAGGCATACACAAAATCTAACGGATTAGTAGCTAAAAGAATAAGAAGTCTTCAACGTCCAAAGCAAAAATGTTTCTCAGGAACTAAAATAATTGGAATTATATTCACGTGACGAAGAAAATTTTTTTGTGTTGTGAAAGGAGTCTGAGGGGATAAAAAAAGAGGGTTTTTATTGCAAAAAAGATTTGAGAGGATAGAAAAGGCGATTTCTCTAAAGTTTTGACAATTTTTCACTGTTCATTATTTATCTATAATTTCCTATTGCTAATTACTATTTGTTTCATTTTTCATAGGTCATAGATGGTTCCCATATAGCTAAAGAGATCTATCGGAATAAAACGAATACTTAAAATAGAGGCCTGATAAATACATCAATCGATCTGACTCATCATGATAAATATATTCCTCAATCACCATATTCATATATTTCCGAAATAGAAAAACTTTTCTCTTGCAAACGTTAAAGAATTTTACAAATTTGTATGCATATCATAATATCATCGATCACTCTTGTAAAAATTAACAAAACTGATATCCAATGTGTTGTAATATTCCTGATCATGCAGAAAAATTATGCTTATAGAGAAAAACAAAATAATTTCAAAATATCGGAGTGTTGAAAATTTTTGTATGGAGACGGCCTTCAGAAATTCCATATAATTACATCAAGTGGATACCAATTCACGTCTGAAAAAATTCGGGGTTCAGAGCAATATTACTTTCAATACAGTGATTAAGATTCTCGGAATTTTAATTTTTTCAAATTCATTTTTTGGCATTATCACTATATTGAAAAAATAAAATAGCTCTACTCTCCTCTAGGTATCATAAAAAGAGAACTGTTAACACAAACAGAAACGCGAACACACATATGCATGGATATTTTTCGCAAAGCTCATGTTTGGACTTATAAGGTCGAATTATGGTTCTCATGTATTTTTATGTCCGGAAATGAAGTTTGAAAATATTATTTTTTAGGTTGATCAAGAATTCATCACGTGCTGTTTATCCAAAAGATACACTCGTTCTAAAGCAACCGATTGAACGCTGGTCGCTGATCAATTTCTATAGCAATCACCCCAGGTGAAGAGTTCTGCGAAGCTATCTCAATAATCTGATAAGGAGACCTCTTCACACGGGTTCATTAGTTTCAAAAATCTTTCATTCCAAAAACCAATTTCCTTCTTGTAAACGATTGTCCTCTACACTTTTGAGAATATGTGCAATCATGCACTTTCATAAATTTGACATCCCTCAAATCATTTTTCCATATTATCAATCATCTATAATCTTTCATAATACTTCAAACGAGCGTCAAACTTGGAGTGATTCTAATAAGTTTGATCTCCGTATCATACGCTCTTTGCTTTCCTCTTACAAGGGGACCTTCAGGTCACCTAATTTTTGTTTTGGTCGATACTCTCCTCAGTGATAGACACCTACTAGAGGTTTTCTGAGAAAAATCAGGAAGGCGCCATTTTGGACCATTTTCGAGAAAAATGCATTCGAAGAGTTGCGAGCGGATAGTCGTTAAGCTAGCGTAATTACATTTGCAAGCACCTGGTAGCTCTCCTGGTAAAGCGTTTGGCTGATATTCGCAAGGTTGCATGCTCGATTCTGGTTGTCTGCACTTTTTTTTCGAATGTGAAACTGTTTATTTATTCATTTAATAATAATTTTTGATAAACTTTGAATTTTTGATGATTGTTTAATGATTTTTTAAAGTCAAAACTCTGTTTTAAGTCTGTATTATCTTTCGTTTGATAGGTTGTGTATTTCCTCTTATATTATTGATTATTTAATTATCCATAGTATTTACATTTTTAATTTAAATAAGGAAATAGGATTTTCAAACAATAATTGCAATGTTAGATACGAAATCAAAATGTTTCATACAAAATAAAAGAAATAAAATACAGTGATAATAGTAAATTATCTTTCAACATTCATTAACTTCCATGAACATTTATTCTGAATAATTATTACACATATGTATCATCAGGATTACGTAGTATCGCAAGAACTAGAGTGATACTCGTCGTAGAAGCAAAGCGATACTATGCAATCCTGATGATACGTTTGTATAATAATTATTCAAAATAAATTTTAATGTAAGTCAATAAATGTTTGAAAGATAATTTACTATTGTACCTGTATTTTATTTTTGGTATTTTGTGTAAAAAATTTTGATTCCGTGCATTTTTTGTTTGATACTTTTATTTCTTAATTGTAATAAAAAATATAAACACTACAAATAATTAAAAAGTTGATAATTTAAGAGAAAATACACAACTTCCCAAAAGAAATATAATACAGAGTTAAAACTGAGTTCTCATTTGGAAAAATTATTGAACAATCAAAAAACGCAAGATTGAAAGGAAAGTCAAGTAGAAAAAATGTTTCTTCTTGGTGGCCCTCCGGAATGATCTTTAAAACTTTCCGAGTTTTTTCAAAAAATCAAAAATTCAAATTTTAGTCGCACAAAAAATAATGAAAAACAGAAAGATCCATTTTTTTAGTCAAACTATGTGAGATACGGGAAAATATAAATGAACCTAAATTGTATACCAAGGAAAGATCTACGAATATGAAAAAATAACTTTCTGATAGGACAAGTGGTTTTGCATCATTTATAAAAAAGCATATAAAAAATGGAAAAAATGAACTTTTGGACAATTGACTCAAGATTAGGAAAAATCTAATAGACGCAAGTTCTTTATCAGGAAAATATCTTTCTATGTGTTATCAACTTCTCTTACAGGATATGTATTATTCATTTTAATCAGAAAAAATAACTATAAAAATGAAATATTAAATTTTTTGAAAAAATGACTAATGCTGAGACAGAAGATTGATAGAGAAAAGTTATTCACCCGAAAAACATCTGTAAATTTGTTATAATTTTTCCCATTGGACGCGCAGTTTTGGTTTCAATCGTAAAAAGTGAAATTGAAAAATTTAATTTCTAGAAAAACTACACAACATGTGAAAAAAATCAGACCACAAAACTTCTCTACCGTTAAAGCCGGAGAAGCTTTAACAAAAGAAAATTCACCCATCAAATTGAAGTAGTAGACATTTCGCTCTTGAGTTTCACAAGCTCTATATACAACAGTAGGGAGAGGTACAAAGGCCGAGCGCGCAGCGCGAGGTAAATTCATAACCGAGCGCGGAGCGCGAGGGAGATTACCATCGAGCGCAAAGCTCGAGATCCGAAAGACGCGCGCCCCAGGCGTGCTCAAACATGCGAGCGAAGCGAGCCGCGCGCGATGAGCATGTGCCCGCGCGCAGCGGGCAGATTTTTTACCAGACAGTTCAGAGCAAAATTTGAAAAAGTGACACAGTTATGAAAAAATTCTTTTTTTTCAAAAACTTCAATTGAATAATTTTGTGGCTCAACAACAAAGAACTAGAATAAAAACCAAGGAAACAGCCTTTGATTGCTCGCAAGAATTTGTAGAGTCGATGACTAATTTGCATTTGTATGAGTCAATTTGACGTTTTGTGAAATTATATTGCTCCAATCGAAATCAAAATTTCATGCAATTTTCGCCATAATAAGAAACTATTGGTTCTACGGGAAAATCGAATTTTGCGGATTCTATGAAATCTCCACATTTCGAGACTCCCTGAACTAAGAAAAAAACTGGTTTTATGATGTTGTTTGTCGGTCTTTTGTGGTCGTTGTCGTAATCGGATTGTATTGTTCTGCAGCGCACGTTCTAAGATGCCAAAAAGAAGGTCAAGTTCACTAACCAGTCTTTATTGACCAACAATTTATTATTCAGAAGTTCGAAAAATTGTTGTCAAAGGTTCCAGGACAGTCAATCTGTCAAATTTCGTGGAAAAAAATACCATAAAACACTTTTTTGTGGAAATCGCTAGAAGATCATTCAAAAAGCTGAACCTAAAAAATGCCGGATCGTTCATCGACAATATAAACTGGACCGCTCATCTCCACTGCGCATCCATTTCGGTGTAGTAAAGAAGGGACATAGGATGCATCCTCGGTTGTCTCCGTCTTGCTTTTTCTGATTGGCTCAGGCCTGTATGACTAGTTAGCGGGACCCTCAATGTGGACTCAGCCTCGGTTTTGACGGCCCAAGCTCGTTTAAAGTTTTCAATATAAATAATACAGATAACGAAGAAAATGGTTTTTATGTGCTTCGTTTTTCGAACGCGAAGTGGCGTGGGCGACGGGCGTTCATTTTCCAGGTAATTATATTATTATATTTTTGACTTGACGTCATAACCTAGAAAAACATTTATTTACAGCATCAACATATAATATTTATATTTCAAGGAATATTTTTGAAATTAATATTATTTACTGCACTAAATATAATGAATTATATTCGTTTCAAGATAAAACTACGAAACAAAGAACTTGGACAAAATTAAGGTAATAAATATAAAGTTTACTTTGATGAATTTATTGAATCCATTAAATTCAGCTTGTCTTATTCATTTTGCATGAAAATCTATGCTTATATACAGTGTTAATTTCACTTAGAAAATTAATTATTAAAATAAAAAATTAACTAAAAAATTGTATAAATCATTGGTGAGCATGCATAAATTATTTGACAATTAGATTAAATTTGAAAGTTTTAATGAAAAATTTCGATCCAAATAAATGAATTAGGAAGTTTATTTTTAAAATTTCATGAAATATTTCCAAATTTCGAACACTAAAAATATAAAAATGGAATATAAATGAACAGGATGATAATAATTATCCTATATGAAAAGACACGTTCAAGCTTACACGTGCATCTCCACACAATGCTACATATATTTTTCTGAAAAAATGATTTCCTAAACTTACATGGGAAAGTTTCGAGAAGTATTTGCCGGAAAAATAGATTTTGGGAAACGTGAAAAATGAAACGGGGCCCACGAAAGGCTAGCGCCGTCACTGCGCGCAAAGGATAGAGCACTATCTCCTTTCCTTCCTACTAAGTTCGAGTTCGCGCATCCAGATGAGCGGACCAGTTTATATGTCGATGGGATCGTTCAGGGGAGGGTTTTTGAGAAAACTCAAAAAGTTTTTCGATTTGATATATCCCGGAAATGGTAGGGTTTTTGGGAAAATTCATAAGTAAAAAAAAATGTTGGGAGTAATGTAATAACAACTTTTTTTTTAGTGTGTCCACATGCTGTAATGAAAAGTGCAATTAATAAATGTCGCTAAAGTACCAAAAAAAGCTTTTTCTCGCTTTTTGGCACAGAAAAAAATTTTTATCGCAAAACTGACAATGAAAAACTTGTTTATCTTAAAAACACCTACAAAACTGATACAAAACCAAACAGTTTTGCGATAACAGATTTTTTTCTGTGCCAAAAACTTACCATTTCTGAGATATATCAAATTCAAAAACTTTTCGAGTATTATCGAAAACCCGCCCCTGAACGATCCCGCATTTTTTCAGGTTAAGCTTTTTGAATGCTCTTCTACCGATTTCCTCAAAAAAAAGTTTCATGGTATTTTTTTCCAAAAACGGTCTTTTTTATGACAGATTAACTGTACTCTTCTGGTAGATGACGAAAACACTCATAAATTCCTTCTTTTTTAATATTTTGATCTTGAATAGTTTTAAGTGGTAGCAAATTCCAAACAGAGTATTCAACGCTCATTTTATCAATGAGAAGTAATAACATAATTTATTTACTTTGAGTCTTTCAGATTGATTAAACCTAACAATTTACAAAATAATTACAAGAGAAGAAAGTGAAATCCTTCATTCATTTGTTATCAATCTGTTGAGTCTTGAATGGAATTCTCCAATGTAGCAAAATAGTATTCGGATGATGAGGTCCAAGAATAAAAGAAACGAAATTTAGGTGTTGAAAATAGGCGACGTTTCGGACTAGATGTAGTCCCTTTTCAAGCCTGTCGAAAAATCTAAGCTTTATTGTAGAAACACTAAATTGAACAATAAAAATACAAGAAACAGAGACATTTGAGATCATTAACAGTATTTTTAGAGTATATATAAAAACAAACGGAAATAAGTGAAAAAATTAAAATCAAATAAATAAATATATGAATAAACAAATAAAAGATAAAATAAAAATATAAATATAAAAAATAAAAAAAATTATAAAAAACAAAAAACGAATAAATAAATAAATAAAAATATAAATAGATTATACAATAATCAACACAATATTTATGTACCTGATTATGAAGTTTAGTGAGCTGACGTTCAAGAGTGACGTAAGTATAATTCAAATGATGGAAAATGTACAGTTGTTCAAACCTGTGCATGCTCTTATCTTTGGTCTGAAATATGGTGATACTTATTTTATTTGTTGATTTTAATTTTCTAGTGAATGTGAGTTTATATTAAAAATCTGTTTGAAAATGAGAGTCAAATATTATAATTTTGTTGGTTATTCACAAATTCCAAAAACAAAAGCAAAGAAAAAACCCAAAGTGGTTGTTACTCGTAGAAGGTACGTTATTTTGCAATTACATTACAATATGAAGATGATTTTAGGCAGGATTATAATTTAATATAGTAAAAAACGTGTTCGCTTACCAAAATTCAAGAAGGTGAAACAGTTCTGATAAAACTGTGTCCATCAAATTGTTATAGATTGAAAGAGGTTAATACCTCTAGTTAAAAGATAAAAAAAGTCAATCGGAGAAGCTGACAGTCAACTGTTTCGTCCTATTGAACGTCATGAACTAAACCTGTGTTTCGAGAAACAGCAGGAGCGTAGTAGTGAGTGGGGTGCTTCTGAAAGTGCAGAGAAAAGAGGCTATTTGAAAAAGTACAAAAACTATAGGAGACAATTGTTGTTAGGTATATAGGTTAGAATGTAAGAAAATTATGTTTCAGAGGACAAAACTTTGAAAGTTGAATAGTAAAAGGAGATTGTATTAATAATTACATAGTGAAGTATAGAAATCGGGTAGTCTAGAATTTTCAAACTTTAGATTAACAGACTCTTTCTCTTTGTTGATGGAAAATGATTCAACCGTTAAACGTTTTTTGAAATTTTTTTCTTGAGCTAGAATTTTGGGAATTCTTCAATCTTCCAAGATAAAAATAATAGAAAATATTTTCGAACAGCTATTTTAATAGCCGTCGTAGTATTATGCCATTATTTATGTATATTACATATAAAATAGGCTGCGGGCAAACTTTTAAATGGGCCAACAACTTTTGAATACCTCAATTCTGTTTCGAATTCTAAAGAAAAAATTTCAAATTGAACCTTTTCTTGATCGAAAGATGATTTTTGCTTAGAAAAATAATAATTTTGAAGTTCTTTGAAATAAAACTGTTTAAGCAGTGTAGTGCCAAAAAATGAATAAATTCCAGTGCTTGAGGATGCCCAATTAAGATTGACAGTCCACAAAAGCGGAAATTTTCTTGGATCTTCCCAATTATATCAGCAGCCACGGAAAATTGACGATTTTCCAAATCTATTGAACAAAAATATGGTTTATCTGATAATTCAATTGTTATCATCAACTTTGAGAAACAAGTTGTTTAGAATCGTGATTTACGCTCACAAATTCTTTTTTCTACCTAAATATGCCTTGGATTGTTGTAGGAGTAAAGTTTACTTACGGAAGTCTGTGAAGAAATAACAACGATCATTGTTATAAAATAAACAACTTTGGTAGTTGAATTTTCAAATTCTAGTGTTTTCTCAGATTTGCATTTCCCTTTATTATCCAGATTGCTATTCCTGGAAATATTCGAGTTTAAATAATTGTTTTTAAAAATATCAACCTTGATTCATGATAATGAAGCCTGTGATTTTCTACGCAAATAAACTCAACTCCAAGTTGCGATTACACAACCAATATTGATCAATGATTAATGAATGGACTATAGATTAGTAAGTTGAAGATCCTATACCTTCTTGAAGATTAAATACCCTTCTTTGAGGAGCTCAATACTTGTACTTGATCCTAAAGTAGATAAAAATGCATGCAATATAGGGGAGATAATACAATGACCGCGAGCAATTAATTTCGACAATTAATTTAAAACTTCACCGAAGTTTTCAATAACTGATGCATTTTGAACTTCGAAAGATTTACAAAAATTTTCCATTATTCAGCTGATTTCAAGGAAAATATCAACCCTACATAATTTGAAATTTGCTCGACTTCATTTTTGCAAACCTAACTCGAATATGATGAACTTCCATCACATTCACTGTAAATTTGGAAACTTCATTCTACGATTTTGAAGCTTACAAAACTGCCACGTATTCTTTAACATTCGGGACGTACAAATCATCGCAATAATGTAAATAACTTTCTTTATGCTTCGTATCTCTGATCTCTACTTAAAATTTCGGTGAAATTTTCCAGTCAGACAATCTCCGTGAAGTTAGCTTCCAAACTCGAACTGTTCCCCATATCTGAATAGAATCAATATCTAAAAGAAGGTCAAGGTAATCAAACAATCCGTTAATTGAATATGCACGACGAATTGTATTAAAAACACTTGCCAATGATGACAAAATATTTGTCATATTTCCATGCAGAGAAGCAGTATATAAGCTGTGTGAAAATTACAATTGGTATCAGTAATCAACTACCATGAATTCTTCAGCTATAACTTTTCTTTGTGTAGGACTCCTGATGGCAGGAGTTGACTCTCAGCAATCATATGACTCGAACCCTGCAGCATTTCCAATCAACAAAAACTTTGGGACTGTCGGGTACGCCACACCAGATAATGAATCCGCACAAGCAACTGCATCCTCACCAGCAACTGCACCAACACAAGCAACTGCATCTGCACCAACTCAAGCTGCAACAGCTTACCCTTATCAGCAGTATCTGCAGCAGCTGCAACAAACTCAGCCTCAATCAATCCCAAGCCCTGGGGCTTATGCCTACCCCGTTGCGCCAGGATCCATACCTGTGTCAGTTTATCCTTATCAGCAGTATCTTCAGCCACAACAGCAACTATCTGCATACAGCGGTTGAACTAACAAAACGAAACTTACCACACCCTTCAAGAATTTCGTAAGTTTTCTTCAATTTACCCAACCATTCATTTTATTAGTATGGGTGTTCAGTTTTCCTTAAATACAATACAATGAAATGCAATGCAACGCAATACAATACAATACAATACAATACAAGACAATACGAACTTTGCTACTATTTTTGCTGATGATGGATCAATGCGTGGCGATTTACGGCACTTTACACTAGATAATAGTAATTATAATAAATAATAGTAATTAGCACCTTCGAAAATTGACTTTAATTCTTTTTCTTATCAGCAACTGCACTGAATCATCTTTATATGAAAATGAAATTCATCCAATATAATGGGTTTAGGATATTTTTGTAACTCTATATGTATTCCAGGACCTGTTTCTGTTTCTCTAACTGCATTGTGCAATACTTTAGAAACAATACAATACAATACAACACAATACAATACAATACAATAGAACACAATACGACACGACACAACACAACACAATGCAATACAATACGATACAATACAATACAATACAAAGCGGCACTACACGACACGACACGACACAATGCAATACAATACAATTCAATAAAGAATTAAAGATGTTATTTTTTCGACCAGGGTAATTAATATATTAGTTTAAGATGGCAATTTTATCGATTACTGGTCCGGGAATTATTTTAGAAAAATGAGAAAAAATATGCCGCGGCCGGCTCTGAACCGGGATTCACCACTATACATGAGCGGGGCGTTAACCAAATACGCTACGAGGGCACATGGCAGACATTCTCTCATTTAGCAGATTTATTCTTATTTCTCTGAAATAATCTCGGACCAGTAATCGATAAACTTACCATCTTGAATTAATATGTTACTTACCCTGGTCAAAAAATAACATCTTCCATCCTAAATTAAGAATCAGATTCGATTATTAATTCAGACTAGACTTAGTCTAAAGCACACGAGAAGAAATCGACACAAGTTCGCGTCCTCCCGTGGAAGTACGAGAAATGAGAGAATGTCTGCCGTGGGCCCCTGTAGCGTAATTGGTTGACACCCCACTCATGTAGTGGCAAATCCCGGTTCAAATCCGGGCCGCGGGAGATTTTTCTCAGTTCTCTAAAATAATTCCTGGACCAATAATCGATGAAACTACCATCTTAAATTCATATAATAATTACCTTGGTCGGAAATATAACATCTTTCATTCAAAATTATGAATCAGATACGATTATTAATTCAGACAAGACTCAGTCTAAATCACACAGGAAGAAAGAGACGCACATACGCGTCCTCCTGTGGAAGTACGAAAAGTGAGAGAATGTCTGCCGTGTGCCCCGGTAGCGTAATTGGTTAACGCCCCACTCATGTCTATTGGCAAATCGCGGTTCAAATCCGGGCCGCGGCAGATTTTTTCTCATCTATCTGAAATAATTCCTGGACCAGTAGTCGATAAAATTACCATCTTGAAATAATGTATTAATTACCCTGGTCAAAAAAATAACATCTTTCATTCTAAATTATGAATCAGATTCGATTATTAATTCAGACTTGACTCAGTCTAAAGCACAAAGGACGAAAGAGACGCAGATTCGCGTCCTCCTGTGGAAGTACGAGAAATGAGAGAATGACTGCCGTGTGCCCCTGTA
>WSXT02015171.1:0-14408 GCA_011762715.2 Neuroterus valhalla
AAATTCAAGATGTGAAATTTCAGACGATTCTAATACTTTCTCAATCATAAATGATGAGAATGTAAAAAAAATTAATTAAAACAAAGAATCTTAATCCATTCAGTGAAATTTGAATTTCGAATCTTCTACCAAAATTATGGATCTTTACCGCAAAAATTGAATTTTTAAGAAATGAGTTCAACTTTCAACCAAAGAGTTGAATTTTTGACCTAAAAATATAAATTTTTGATCAAAAATATAACGGTTGATATTTCAAAGAAAAATTTCTATTTCAAATAAAAAACTATCTAACTTAACCAACCATCAAATCAATTCAATCTAATTGAATTTCATTCAAATTCCATTCAATGCATAGTTAAACATATCAGAAAAACTACAATTTTCTAGCACATATCTGAGAGAAAATGGTTATTAACAATAATAAATTGTTTAAATAATCATGTTTGTTAACTCCTATTAATTATTCCCTCACTTAGTTAAAAGTGGATAAAAAGCCTAAGAGTTAAAAAAAAACCCGCAACTTTTTAGCACTAAACTAAGAGGAGAAAGCCATTAACAATAATAATTTGTCAAAAAAATTGTTTTTGTTAAATTAAATTAAATATTAACTCACTTCAAGTGAAAAGCGGGCAAAAAGTTAAAAATTTCAGAAAATAAGTTGGGAAATTCAAGAAAAACCTTGATTTTCTAATCTAAGAAAAAGTTCCTGAAAACAATAATGAACTGTTTAAACAATTCGAATAAACATTTAAATATTAGTATGTAGTAGCATTCCATGTATTTGAAACAATCTCGTTAAAAATTCGTGTTAAACTTCATAGGGCTTGCGCCACCTCTAATAATAATAATAATATTTATTATTATTATTATTATTTTATGCATTTATTTTTTGTGAATTCGAACAAATTTTCGGGCGTTTTGCATTAAAATCCGAAGAAAAAATTTTTGGACCACCCTTTATGTCACTCTTTATTCTCTAATAAAATCTTATGAAAAGCACATGTTCAACTGATTTGAACTAATTACTGTTATAATAATATAATTTCCTAGATGTCATCAATAAATTGTGTCAATGGATCATGTCTGAGCTCCTTTCGAGTTTAATATGCACATATTATTTATCGTTTGGAATCGAATCAGTAAGAATATGAGTAATAAAAAAAAATTGAAAGAATAGGAAGTGCGATTTTTCAGGAAGCTTGGAATGCATACGAATGAAGAACTGGAATCTTGTTCGTCACCATTTTCCTTGTATCTATGATCACTTGACGCTCGATGTGCAAAATTGATTAATTTTTATTCGTAGTTTTCCGGCATAAAAAAATTACGACATTCACATCTGCATTGAATGAAAAAAGCACTCTCATTTGTTATCACTTTTTCTCCAGAAGATTGGAGGAGTAAACGCGGATGCAGATGCGAAAATAATGGACTTGATACTATAGTTGGTTGAACATGGACGGGAATTACGCATGGCAATAACCTAGAGCCATAAATCGTCATAGAAGATATTCGTTCTTGTATGCGTTACTATGATACATCGAAGATGTTACTTGAGCGAGACACGACCTTGCACGGTCGAAATGTTTCGAAGGGAAATGAGCTTGAGAGATACTACGTAGCTGTTAACATGTACTCTCGTCCATTCCCGTTTGATGCTATACTAGACCAGATAGCTCGAAGAAGCCTGAGCTGATAGGCAAAACTGTCTTTCGCGTATAACAGTTGATTGTTATTTATTTGCGATTTTCTAGCGTCGAGAATTATCCTGATTTTTCAGGGAGCGAAGCATTGTTCAGAGAAGAATCGGTTATTCAGTAGAGGAATATTTGATTTCAATCATTCTTCAGGAAAATTGAAATGATGAAGAGGAGGAAAAATTGTTTACTCGAAGTAGCAATTTATTATAAACTAGCTGCGCCCTGTGGCGGCGGCTTCGCTACCGCGGAGAGAAATACGGATAACAGTGGCGCCATCTGTCGAAAATTGGTCGTACCAACTCAGAAACCTTCGTGGGCTCATGCACAACAACACACACACAATCTTAATTTTTATAGAATACAAAATGGTTGAAAATAATTGTTTGGGACAGGAACAATCTTTCAGGAAAGAAACTATGGTTAAAAACAAAGATCGGACCGATTAGAGTTGAAAAACTTTGTAATGAGAACTCAAGATTGAATATCTTGACAAAAATGAAAATGCCAAACCTCCCATTTCAGACCCGAACGGATTACACTATTTCCAGAACACTTACATAAGAAAGCGACTATTCTCTTCTGACTGACGAGTTACAAAACGATCAGATTCTGGAGTCGATACGAGTTAGAAGTTGCTGCTAATGGCGCTAAGAGCGTCCCGTGAGGCACATTCTTAGGTGAGTTGTGGGTTCAGTGCGTCGAAAAAGGAGTGGAATCTCTGGACAAAACGTGTCGTGTAAATGTAAACGTGATCCGAGATTATTAGGACTGAAGAACATTTTATACTAGGTTACTTTCTGAAACTATATGTCGAGATATTGGTTAACCATATTTTAATCAGGCGTTCCAATTGCGACGACCGACTGCACCTGCCCTTCTTCATTTGTTACCCGTGGAGTCGCCCGGCTACACCAGATCGATCTCTGTCTCCTTAAATCAACAAGCTATAAACTTTCATTACACCTCGGGCGTACAGCAAAGAAATTCTTGATGAAGTAACGATCGTAAGAGATAATTAGACGATCAAGGCTTTTTAATGGCTGAAGTTGATGCATTAAAAATGTTCCGCACTTGACAAGATTGATCGCATAATGCTCTAGATGATATCTTCAATCCATCACTTATCATTGTTTCTTCCTTTATTTTGATAAATCCAAAGTCCCAAACGGGTATTAGCTGGACGCCCATCCATTTCTGGTTTTGTTTAGAGACAGACGTAAGCCATTGAAACTGTATCATGTAATACATCACTTGTAACAAAAATTTCATCAAAAACTTTTGCAAATAAAGTCAACTCGCTCATCAGATACCCTTAAACGAACCATGCGGGGTGCCTTCTTAAGAGGTGAAAAAGTACAATATTGCCACAAGTGCAATCGATATATCGTATCGCGGAGAACTTTAAGGTCTATTCTTATCCCGCGTTCCGATCGGCGGTTCGCTGAAGCATCAGTCGGGACAAAGCGAATTGTTTCTTTCCCCTGGTAATGATCGGGGAACGTGGAACGTTTCTCATTAAACCTCGTACTTGCGCCGTCAGTTTGCCTCATGTTGATGCGAAACATCGGTCGCGAGATGTACTACAAAGAAATCCGAGTCGTAACTTGGTCTTCGAATGGACCAAGTTTGGGATCGACAAATGAGACAAAGAATCGATCCCAAAACCGGCAGAATGAGATCGACTCGATTCGAGTTTCTGCGACGTAAAACAGCTAATTTCCGGTCTCCAGTACCTTCATCTTCCATTTTACCTTTCTCTGCTTTTTCCAGCCCAGCAGCAAGTGACGAAAAACGTGTTTCGTGTTTGTGTTCCTGAAAAGGAATCTTCATTTTGGAAGTAGTTTCAGAATTTACTGCTTTAGATCAGCATTCCGATTTTTGTTTTGAAACATTTGCGAAAAAAAGAAAGGGATCAGTCAGAAATTTATTGAGTTTGCTAGAGAAATAAGGAGGCAGTTCTATCGAGAACAGTAATTTTACTACAATGTCAGAACTACGGAATCAGTTTTCAGGTCGTGTAGCCAGAACTAAGGATAATTGACATAATCTTATCGAAGCATCTACAGTACAAAGAAATTCCGTCAAGTGAAAAGTTATAACAGCAATTTTTTTTGTCTGTATCTAGTTTGGCAGCATAATCAATTTTCGAGGGATTTTCTAATCTAAACTTCCTTTTGTAAACATTTTTATGATTTTTGAGGACAATCATACTTCAATATATGCTCTATCTATTAAACTCGAGTTCATGTACCCAGTTATACACCGTCTGACTTCAAGTTTGACAAACAAGTGTCTGTACATTGAACACTCAAATATCTCTCGAAAATAGAATTGTACAGCTTCCACACTAGACAAGAAAAAAATTTACGAAACTGAAGTATTGTTCATTTCAAAAACGTGCACAAGATGCTTCCATTTTTTTTGTTCCGATTTTAACAATTTAAAGTGCCATTACGGTATCACAAAATATTCCAAATTAAAGTTCGGTCAAAATTTTAATTTTCGGCAACGGTCTATGAAATTCAATTGTTCTATAGAAATGCATTCGTCTGTTTTCATGGGAGTTTCTTTAGAGTATTTTTGCAGAGAAAATGAAAATATCAATGACTCAAAGGCGATAGGGATGTTTCAAGAAAATTTCGCATCCTAATGCTTTCTTTTTTTTAAATTTATCACTTTTTCAAAGTTGATACCTGAATAAAACAGAATTAAATTCTTGTGGAAAATCAACATGATATTTCTCCTATTAATTCGCTTGAGTCTAAAATGTTTCTTGGCTTCAGAGAGTAGAAGAAATTTTCTAAAATGTATGGTGCCCAGTTGTCTCTCACTGTTGGTTGAAGATGATGAGTCCATTTAATAGTGACATCAAATAAAACAAGGCGCCACTTACCGTTTATGTAGGCACTTTGAGTATTCGGAGGGGTAGACAAGACGGGAACATTCAGTCTCGTAGAATAGCCTGATAGGTTAACGACCTTGGACCAGGAACATCGTTCGCTGCATTTCATCGACATTAATAAAACAATCATTATTTTCTCATGTAACGCAATTAAATGCTCTTATGTTTATAAAAATCTCCAGAATGCACACATATTGGGGAGGCTTAATAGATACTTCAAGTGCCAGGAAGTGACCTTGAAACCGATTTTTCGTAAATTATTGCAAGAGCTTATCGTACTTACTTGAATATAAATTAAGACAGGAGAACGCTCTCCACAGGTCTGTGATTGTTTATATCCAAAGATTTCTATTTTTTAATGATTATATTATCATTTGGATCAAAGAGTAATTTGAAGCTCGTAGAATGAAATATTACTAATGGTTGTAAATTTTAAACGATGGTCGATTGGGAACTGTCATCATTTCAACTCAATCATTTTTATGATGGGATTCATTCAAAAGTTAGGAAGATTTCATGATTTACCGCTCCATTTTACTTGAATTTAGTCCCCTATTTCTTTTCCGGAATGGCAATTCCAATTTCCTGAAAATTTAAGAGAAAAAGAAACTTGTTGATATCTAACAGTAATTGAGCCAGACAAAAAGTCTGATCATAGGCGCTTCTGTTCAAGTTGATGTTCCTGACTCGACATATTTCTCGTCCCTGTATTTTACAGTAGTAGCTATACCTCATTTGATGGGACAAAAACGATTACTTCACGATACATATCGTAGCATTCGAGAATGTTAGACTGACAGCTTGAAGACCAACTCGAGTGTTCTGTTTGGTAGCGCGGACCCAGGAGGCGGATGAGTTAATAAATTTTCTATTATACATTATGGACTACCTGCCAGGCGTGAAAATGCATATTGTGTGATTCCCCGTGAGGAGTACATTGACTCATCCATCTCTGCATTCCCTTATAATTCTCTCTCAAATTCCGTATTTATGCATCACTGACAGAAATCATTGACGCGGATAGCG
Source organism: Neuroterus valhalla (assembly GCA_011762715.2). Taxonomy (NCBI): domain Eukaryota; kingdom Metazoa; phylum Arthropoda; class Insecta; order Hymenoptera; family Cynipidae; genus Neuroterus; species Neuroterus valhalla. The sequence goes on from WSXT02015171.1 coordinate 5,629, forward strand.
CGAGCAGCTCTGAAAATCTGTGATGATTTTGAAACACCTATAGTAGCCTGATTTATGACTTTTTATAGTGTTATTTACGTGAAGGGGTTGCAAACAAAATTCAAGAGTTTTTCGAATTTCGCACAGCAATTCCATTTCGTACCATTACCTATGAAAGTTAAAGAATTAGTCTGAAACTCATAGGACGTAATCCTAGAAACTGAACTCTAATTTTAGTTTATAAAACCGAAAAATCTTCACGGGTTCCCGGAATATGACCAAAAGTGTTCAAGCGCGTCTGCGTCGAGTTTCAGTCAACAATTACCACTGTCGGCTGGCCTTGTTGTTTACGGTGAGCCAACTTAAACTCGACGCAGATACGCTTTTTACCTATTCAAAGAACCAGAGAATGTGTCCTGAATAGTCAATGTAGATAGCATGAACCTACAAAAGAAGTTTTTCTCCCACTCCTGGCAAAGATTGAAAATCAGGCTGATGTTTTGTACTTTTATTCATCTCCATCCCTGCTTCTTCTATTCCTCCACTTTTACCTGCTACGTAAACTAAATTCTGTAGTTAACCTATGATTAAATCTTATTTGAACATCAATTTATAATATCTAATATTAAACTCTTACTTAAATTACATTTGTAACATCCTTCTGGATTGAACTTTATAGCTCATAATTTAAAAACAAATGTTATATTTTGGTACCTCTTGATGATAGATTAATAAGATATTAACTCTAAACCATACATCTGAAGACCACAATGATAAATAGATATGCGTAATACTGCTTTGTCATAAATTTTTCACGCATATAAAATAAGTGGTTGAATATCTCTATTGTGTCACAAAAAAAAATATTTGGAAACGTACTTTTCTTGGTGAAAAAAAGGAGTGGCCATGCCCACCCCCAAAACGAAATATTTGCGGCATGTCAAATTTTCGCATCCCTCAGTCAGAAAAATTCGAACTCGTGGTGAGCGTAATTACAGCATCTCATATGTGAAATGATTCGAGGTCCGCAAAATATTGGCAAGAATGCAAAAAAACACCACAGTGTTTAGCAATAAGAATAAACTAAGTCACATACGAAAATACTTACCTGTAGTGCCCTATTAAAATCCCCTGATTCGGACTAGTACCAAAATAAAGGAGAAGAATTAAGTAAAAGAGTGAGGTGTTAGCATAGTTCACTCTTTCTCGTTTCTCTTTGTTTGATTTATTTATTGTTGTCTCTAATGAGCCGATAAGATTGATTTTTGGAAACATACACTTCTTATTCCAATGATTCTCGTGCAATTCTGTTACTAATGTGTCTCCTTAGGGTTTATGTTTTTCTGTACCTCTCGACTATTCCTTCACACATGCTACAAATAAATTATCTCTTAGTTATTTGAAGTCACTCCTCTAAAATAAAGAAAGGTTTGTTTGCTTTTTCATCAAAGACCGACTCTTTGAAGAAAAGGTAAATGCATTCTTCGTCATCTAGTGATGTTAGCCTGCAGGAGTTCATGGTTGGACAAACCAGAATTAGATCTTAGAATCAGTAACTTAGCAGAAAAAACAATTCTCGATTATTAATAGATTTGTCTAATTGATAACAATACAATATTTTCTTAGGAGAATATTTCGTAGAGTTCGCAGCAGGCACCCTCGTTTACGGATTCTGTGGAGATGAATACTAGCATTATTAATATACAATACTCATATAGCTAGTCCATTCAATATTTTCTCGTAAGTGTTCAACAATATGACATTCTGAAGATAAATCTTTACTTCAATATTCATTTGCATATGTGTAAATGTAAGATCAATATTTTTAAGCGCATGTTCAAATTCACTCCAAAAAAATTCTGGAAGTTAACCAAAATTTCTGTTAAATGTGCCCTGACTGTTCTTTCCAGTTAAGGTAACTATAATTCTATTTGTCTTAACTAGAAATTTCGATTGAAATAACTCGCATTATGGTAAGGTAAGCAAGAAAAAGCAGTAGGAGCATATTTAACAGGAATTCTGGTTAACTTGAACGGGCATTTGTTTGAGTGTATCGACGAGTGTTATAACCAGTCTGCACATTTTTTTCTCATATTCGACGAGCAAAATTAGTTTTTATTGCAAAGATGATATCGGATTTACATACAACGTAAATTTTTTCTCACGAAACCCTAATGAAAATTAGTGAAAGTAGATAACATGCGCTTTAAAAAAAAGGTCTCGTAGATTGTTCGAATGTATTTTCTTGTTTATTTCAATCTCACATTTCAATATGAAATAATTAGTGCAAAAACTCCATGATTTGATATTACTGATTATAATCTAAAAAATAAACTGAATATACTTGAAATTTTTTATCAACTCCTAAATCACAACACTTAACCTCAATGGTTATTATTTTTGTTCCAAACACTAACTTATCCACCGAAATATGCAACGGTCAGGCATAAAGAAGGAAAACTCAAAAATATAAGACCCAAAATGTATGTCCCATGTGCAATGGACGGATGGACCCCCAAACGAAATAAGAAGGGTTGCCCATATTTCGGCGCCATAAAGACAGTGTAGTGCAAATCTGAGACTTACAGATTATAAGTATCTATCCATAATTTATAACAGATTTTTAAAATAAACAATTTTTATAAACACATCTTTATTTTCTCAAAGGAGAGGATTTTTTAGACTTTCATCCACTAAAATTTATGATTAGATTCCAATCGAGGTGTCCATGTGATCCCGACACGTCTGGGTCAAGGAAAAATGAAGGTCCAAACCCCTTCATTCGCAAAAAGTAATTTTTATTTCCGGATTCCGGAGGAACGGAAAAGTTTACGACCAGACACACTCTGACCTTTTTATCTTCATGACCTCTGGAAGAAATTTGGTGGTCATATAAAGGTCAAGTTCTCTTCTGAATCACCCGGCTGATGCTTCGGCTAGGAATGGGTCTCCAAACTACATACCATTGTGTTTTTTGGGTGGCTGATTACGATACACGCAATGAACTCTGGAATCATTTGCAGGTCATCTTGAGGTGAAATTCTCTTATGAATCATACAGCTAGTATTTCAGTTAGGGATGGGTGTCCAAGCTACGCACCATTGGGTTTTGCGATTGAATACCTTCTACGTCAGATTTTTCGTTCTTTCAGAGTGCAACTCAGAAAAATTATTTTTTACAAATGAAGGCGTTCGACCTTTACTCGACCTTGATCCAGACGTGATGGGGTCACATGGACACCAGAATCGTGATCAACGACCAAAAACACAGTGACACGTAGTTTGGAGACCCATTCCTAGCCGAAATACCAGCCGGATGATTCAAAAGAGAATTTGACCTCCAAATGACTTCCAGAGTTCATTCCGTGTGTCTGGACGAAATGAAACAAAGAACTTCTGAAAGAAGTTTCCTTTCTTTCAGAATCCGGGGTCAAAAGAATTATTGTTTGCGAATTAAGGGGTTCGACCTTCACTTGACCTTAATCCAGGCGTGATGGGGTCCCATGGACACCAAAATCGTGATCAGCGACCTAAAAAGCACAATGGCACGTAGTTTGGAAACCCATTCCTAGCCGAAATACTAGCCGAATGATTCACAAGAGAGATTAACCTCCAAATGGCTCCCAGAGTTCATTTTCTGTGTCTGGACGAAATGAAACAAAGAACTTCTGAAAGAAGTTTCCGTTCTTTCAGAATCCGGGGTCAAAAAATTTTGTTTGCGAATTAAGGGGTTCGACCTTCACTTGACCTAAATCCAGACGTGATGGGGTCACATGGACACCAAAATCGTGATTAGCGACCCAAAAAACACAATGGTACGTAGTTTGGAAACCCATTCCTAGCCGAAATACTAGCCGAATGATTCACAAGAGAGATTGACCTCCAAATGACTCCCAGAGTTCATTTTCTGTGTCTGGACGTAAGACTCTCCGTTCTTTAAGAATCCGGAGTCAAAATAATTATTGTTTGCGAATTAGGGAGTTCGGCCTTCACTCAATCTTGATCTAGACTTGATGGGGTCACATGGACACCAGAACTGTTATCAGCAATCGAAAATACAAATAAAACAAGTAAGCCCAGATAAGATCCACCTCGATTTCCATTTGTGGTCCTGGTAACATATTCAAGACACATCCAAATTTACAATTTCTTCGAAATATTTCAAATGAAGAAGAACAAAAAGTACAAGAAGTAATATAATGAAAAATCCCATCTTCAGAATCCGACTATTTTCTAGACGAATAATAGCAACTTATGTTCAAAGTTATCAATAAGAACTTTATTTTTCCAGCTAAAATATAAACATATGTAGGCGGTCCGATGAAGGGGACCCTCATGATTGGTTGGAAGAAGTGAATATCCACTCATTGTTTCTTTTGAGACATGGGTACATATAGTGTCAATATATTCAAATAATCTCCTTGTATCATCCCCTACCTAAACTGAAAAGAATGATTTTTACATTGATTGGAAGGAACGCGAATATTCCCTAAACTGGAACCGGCCATAAAGACCCTTTTCATGTGGTCGCCCAAATATTCTTGAAAGTGGTACCTGCTTGTAACATTCTCAATTCAGAAATGGCATAATAATACAAGCACATTCTTAGCAAGTCAATTATTGCTAATAAAATGAGTTTTTGTATTAAGAAAATAAATCTAGAAATATGTTTGGATATTTTGTTATACAAGTTTTACTATTCAAATATATAACCTGCCCTTCCACCTGCATCAGTTCCTCCTTCTAGATTAACTGTAAAATAAGAACAACATATTAAAGGAAAATGATAAATTTTATAAAATGTATAATTGTCTCAGATAAAATTCTTTTCAACGCAATTTATGCGTAAAATTGAGATCGATTGTTATATTTCATCACCTTTCCCGGATGCGCCTTGTGCGTTTATTGCAGCAACAGAATTTCTGAATCCTCCACCTATACTAGCTTATCGATTCATGTTGAATCCTCCACCTTCTTCACCTTCTAGACTAATTCCAGCTATTCCTCTTTGCTGGCCTGTAAGAAAGTATTTCATCTGAAGGAAAAATGTTAACTTGTTTAAAATTAAAATTTAAAACAATCATAATTACAGAGGTCATCTATGAAACCGATTTGGAATTTATTTAACGAATTATAAAAAGGAAAACTATTTCTATTATATTTTATTACCTCCTCCATTTACACTTCCCACTGTTCCTCCACCTGTTCCAGCTCCTCCATATCCTCCACCTCCTCCATATCCTCCACCTCCTCCATATCCTCCACCTCTTCCAGCTCCTTCACCTCCACCACCTCCACCACCTCCTCCACCTCCACCACCTCCTCCATATCCTCCACCTCCTGCACCTCCTCCACTGAAACCTCCTTTTTGCATACCTGTAATGGAAATTATTATCTTGAAGAAGAAAGTAGATTTGCATTACATTTTTAATCGTTTCCCATTGAACTATTTTGAAATGTACTTCATGCCATCCTCAGCAGTTATATTTATAACTTACCTCCATGTACTCTAGCTTCCCTACCTGCTCCAGCTTCGCCTTACAAAGTAAATGGAATAAAGAAAAATTATCATAAGGGGAAAATGTAACTATAGATTTATAATCGCCAAACACACTATCATTTGGGGATTCCTTTTACGACTTGTATATAAAAAAAACATATTTGAGCGTATTTTCTCACCTCCTCCCATTACACTTCCTACTGTTCCTCCTCCTGTTCCAGCTCCTCCATGTCCTCCAACTCCTCCACTAAATCCTCCTTTTTGCAGACCTGTAATCAAAATGATTTTCGTTATATGTATAATCGTTGCCTATAAAATGTATCCCACGCCTATTGAAATGTTTTCTCAGAAGTTTTGCCTATTGCTCACCTCCATTTATTTTGACTCCTCCACCAAATCCTCCTTTTTGTAGACCTGCAATGGAATTATTATTTTTAAGAGGAATTGTGATTTTCTTTAATGTTCAATCGTCACTTATAGAATTATTCTGAAATGTGTTAAATGGCATCCTAAGAAGTTATACTTATTACTTACCTCCATTCAGTGTAGCTCCTCCACCTGCTTTAGCTCCTCCTTGTAAAGGGAATGGATTAAGAAAAATTATTAAAGGGGAAAAATGTAACTTTCGAATCATAATCATCATTCATGAATACAGTTTGAAATGTATTCTACGAGATATATTGGAAAACATATTTTGCCATATTTTCTCACCTCCTCCTATTCCTCCACCTGTTCCAGCTCCTCCGTATCCTTCAACTCCTCCACCAAATCCTCCTTTTTGTAAACCTGTAATGGAATTATTATTTCGGAAAGGAATCGTGATTTTCTTTAATGTTCAATCGTAACTTATAGAATTATTCTAAAATGTGTTGAATGTCATCCTAAGAAGTTTTACTTATTACTCACCTCCATTTACTCCAGCTCCTCCGCCTCCACCTCCACCTCCACCTCCCCCACCTCCTCCACCTCCTCCACTACCTCCACTAAGTCCTCCTTTTTGTTGACCTGCAATGAAATGATTATCTTGAAGAGGCATTGTGATTTTCATTATATGTTCAATCGTTAGGGGCAGTACTCAAATTACGTAACGCACTTTTCTTTTTTTTTAAATAAAGACGAAAATAAAAATGCCAGGATGCCAAAGGAGATGCAACGTTGTAAACGAAAAAAACGCGTTACGTAATTTAAGTACGGTCTCTTAGCTATAGAATTATTTTAGAATGTATCCCATGCTATGCTTAGAAGTCATGTTGTTCCTCACCTCCATTTACTTTTGCTCCTTCACTTTTTCCCGCTCCTACGTACCCTCCAACTCCTCCACCAAATCCTCCGTTTTTCAGACCTGTAATAAAAACTATTATTTTGAAGAAGAATCGTGATATTCATTATATGTTTAATCGTTAGCATCAGAATTATTTGAGAATGTATTCCATGCCATACTTAGAAGTTATGTTCATTTCTCACCTTTCCCAGCTCCTCCGTATCCTTCAACTCCTCCACCAAATCCGCCTTTTCGTAGACCTGTAATGAAATGATTATCTTGAAGAAGCATCGTGATTTTCATCAAATGTTCAATCATCACTTATATAATTATTCTTAAATGTGTTCTAGGGCATCCCAAGAAGTTATACTTATTACTTACCTCCATTTACTGTAAATCCTCCACCTGCTTCAGCTCCTCCTTCTGAAGGGAAAGTGGTAATAAAAAATATATTTTTTAGAGGAAAAATGTAACTGTCGAATCCTAATCATCATTCATGAAAATTCTTTGAAATGTATTCTACGACTTGTATTGGAATAGTATATTGCATGGCGAGTGGCGAATGGCTGAGACTACAGAAGAGTATGGAGTCGCTGGCCCGAGCGTAGCGAGGGCAGCACCACACGAGTCAGTGATCTCCGCCATCCGCCACTCGCCATGCACGATATTTTTCATAAGAAGTGCATCGAAAACTCGGCTTTCGACGATTCTTGAGTGATAGCGAAATAAGAAAAATTAGAGTTTTAGGGTTATGGTTGTTAACATGTGGCAATCGCATATATAATTACGTTAATGGATTGGCATTATTGACGCCTATTACGCGTGCGACTCAGTGATACCAATACAGAAATACTCTCAAATTTCTTCTGCTTGCGCAGCTGATTTACTTTCTCCGCTCCAGCTGATTCCTATCATAGAATAGAAATAGAAATCTCGGCAGTAATCCGCCATATTCGCATCGCTCAGGAGGCAGGGAAAGTCGAATTTTCGTTGCATATATTATAAAAAACATATTTTGTCATATTTTCTCACCTTCTCCTGTTCCTCCGCCTGTTCCAGCTCCTCCGTATCCTTCAACTCCTACACCAAATCCTCCTTTTTGTAGACCTGTAATGGAATTATTATTTTGGAGAGGAATTGTGATTTTCTTTAATGTTCAATCGTCATGTATAGAATTATCCTGAAATGTGATAAATGGCATCCTAAGAAGTTATACTTATTACTTACCTCCATTTACTCCAGCTCCTCCACCTCCACCTCTACCTCCGCCTCCACCTCCTCCACTACCTCCACTAAATCCTCCTTTTTGTTGACCTGCAATGAAATGATTATCTTAAAGAGGAATTGTGATTCTCATTATATGTTCAATCGTTACCTATAAAATTATTTTAGAATGTATCCCATGCTATGCTTAGAAGTTATGTTGATTTCTCACCTCCACTTACATTCGCTCCTTCACTTTTTCCCGCTCCTACGTATCCTTCAACTCCTCCACCAAATTCTCCGTTTTCCACAACTGCAATGGAAATTATTATTTTCAAACAGAGTTGCGATTTTCATCATATATGTATAATTGTTATCTACAGAATTATTTTAGAATATATTTCATGCCATCCTCAAAAGTAATATTCTTTATTCACCTTCATATTCTCTCGCTCCTCCACTTGTTCCAGATCCTCCGTATCCTCCAACTCCCCCACCAGATCCTCCGTTTTGCTTACCTGTAACAACAATTATTATCACCAGGAAGAATTGCGATTTTCTCTATATGTTTAAGGTTGTACTGGAGCGAGAGCCAAGTGATCAAAATTTGATGAAAATTTAAACACGTATAGTTTATGGTGCCTTATGTCACCTTATTAAATTCTAAAAAAATCTTGTCGCTGAGTGTCGAATTATAAATTCCAAATTTAAGTTTGATGTTACAGTTTTTGACCAGGCATGTCTATTTATGTTATGATGTGAATGTTTTTGTCTACTTGGTCTTATCAATATTTAAATAATTAATTATTTAAATATTGATAAGACCAAGTAGACAAAA
>WSXT02015182.1:0-14407 GCA_011762715.2 Neuroterus valhalla
AACCGTTGTCAAAATACATTGACCGTCATTGGCACCTTTATTTCCAACGACTGTCGTTGTAAATCGACATTTCACTTCTCACAGTGTATCGGCTAATGTAATTTGTTTGATTATATGCCCCTCAGTATTCAACCATCTTAGATTTCCCTTAGTCAACAACGGCAATATTGTTTTCTTCCGTACATTTCTGTCACGTACGCAAGTCAAATGTCAAAATTTTGTATTTACCATTATTCAGTAAATATAGTGTTGAGTAAAAAGTGACGTTCTGCATTTAAGTTGAAGTATTTACAACTTTTTATGCGTAATTTCCACAAGTATTTTCTCACGTTAAAAGCTAAAAAAGAGTGTAACAAGTTTGAGGTTATAAGCTTATCCGATTATTGGACATCTTTTCTTTTGTTTGTTTTGTTGTGCCGATACAAGATAAAGTTAGAGTTTTTATGTAAATATAGTAAATAAATATTATAAATAAATATAAACAAATAAAGGTAAACTTGTAATTATATTAAAGTAAAGTATGTCGGAAAATCAAAAAGTTATTTTGGTGACCGGTGGAACCGGTTTAGTTGGAAAAGCCATTGAATCGGTCATTAAGGATGAGAATTATCCGAATGAAAAATGGATTTTTGTTGGTTCAAAGGATGCTGAATTATGGTATGTATTTATGTTTGCATGATGCTACTAAAGAGTTTGTTTTTGTTTTCATTTCCAAAGTTTGACGATTGACATGATGCTCTTTCTCATGCAGCTTACTTTTATTTCCAAAAATAACTTTTCATTGAAAAGTATTCAGGCGGGATCACCAGTCAGTCCTTGAAAAATAAAAAATTTTGAGGAAATTCTATTTGAAACGATTCAAATTCTTAATTAAAATTTTCAATCATATTTAAGCTTGCCTGAAATAATATTCCTTTGATTTGAGTTGGTCCCGAATATTCTATTCTCGAAACTGTGAATTCTACTTTCGCAATAAATATATCTGTATAATACCCATATAATAATAATAATAATAATGTTATCTTCTACCTCACCTTTACATACCTTTCAATTAAAAGGTTAAAATTGAATAATTTTAGTTCATGATTTAAAATTACCCAAATTAAAGCTGTTCGGATTGAGAGAACTCAAAATTGATAAAATGTTCGGAATGAAACAATCTTCGATTCAAAGTTTAGTCATTTCGGATTGAAATCTGTCAAGATAATTTCTTTTTAATTTACTCAAGATTCATAGCATTTTGAGAAATGTTTCATTCAAAGTTACATTATCACATAACGAAAGCGTGAAACAAAGATGAGTAGGAATTGAAAGTGTTCGGAATAGAACAATTCCAAATGAAGACATCTCAGAATTAGAATAATTAGGAATTTTTCCAATGTTTGGGAGTATGGCATCTTCATTTCAATGTTTGGGAAAAGGACGATAAACATTCAACCTGTTTTTAATTTAGATTTAGAAGATGTTGAAACAAAATCTAAAATTCGAAATTAAAAATTTTTTACAATCCCAATTCATGAAAGTTTAAGTTAAAATAATTTGCAATTTAAAGTACGTGAATGCGTAATTTTAATTTCGGATTGAATAATTAGAAATCAGAAGCTTCCAGAGGTGAATAATTTTATATAAAAATTGGAGAAATAGATCAACTTTGAATGAAAAGGATTTGGAGTGGAATAATTCTCGATTTGAAAACGCTAGAGTTTAATAATTTTAAATTTAAATTTTGAGAATACAAGAAGTCGAATGGAAAGCAATTGGAATTTCAGTATTTTTTAAAGAGAGCGCCAAAAATTGAACCTTTCCAAGTTTAAAATTTCTTTTAAATTTAGAATGATTCAAAATTTTAAAAATGTTTGAAGATTAAAAATTCTCAATTCAAAGATTGAAAGTAGGACAATAAGCATTCAATTTCTTTCCATTTCGAATTGAAAATTTTCAAATTTAAAGCTTCCAACGAAGAAATTTCTCTATTGACTGGGATTTTAGCATTTCGAGAAAATCTTCATTTGAAAATGATTAAATAGAATTACTTCAGAGGTAATGTAACTGAAATTTTATTATTTCTAAATAGAAAAGTTGAAAATTCAAGAATTTGAAATAAAATCGTCAAAAATTGAACAATGATTTATAAAAAATTCTCAATAATGGAATAATTTCCACTATAAAAAAAGCTTGGGATTATAGACCTTTTTTGTTATTAAATGAGTTTGAATTCAAATCTGTCGAAGATGAAAACTTTGAAATCGACTGTGAGATTATAACATTTTTGAATAATCGTAATTCAAAAATGATTGCAATTACATGATTTTAGAAGGAAAGTAATTGAAATTGCATTATTTTTTAATAAAAACGTTGAAAATTGAAGAAAGTTCCCAAAAATCGGATAATTCAGACTTCGAAATATATTTGAAAGTATAGAATTTTCAGTCTGAGGTTTGAAAAAGGACGATGAGGATTCAAACTTTTCTAAACAAAAATTGAAGAAGTTCATAAGTCTATCAAAAATAAAAATTCCCTAATTGACTTGAGATTTCTAATGATTTGAAAAATATTTGACTGAAAGCGTTCAAAATTTAATACTTCCAGATTTGAAGTTTGCAAATGCTCATCTTAAAATTCAGATTTGATAATTTTATATTGAAAGCTTCAAAAATTAGAATTATGAAATTGTAAAGGATTTTCATTGTGAACATTCCAAATTGAATAGTTTAAGATTCAAAGTTTTAAAATTGTATGTCCCTTTTTTCAAATGAATAATTTATAATGAAAGGCATAGTTATTATTACGGATGAAAATTTATAAGCAAAATGTAAATTGAACCCATGTTCAGTTGATAATATATTAAATTCTTTCGGATCTGTTCTAAATCTTTGATATCGTACAAAAAAATTAATTTAATAATTGGTGACTCATATTTGATGATATTTCAGTCAATAAGTTTTTTGTATTTTTGTGAATTAAAATACTTAGAATCAAGGATAAGCCTCTACATTTTTTTACTTTCTCGAAAAACATTGTTTGTTGTTGGAGTGATTGAAGTTTACAATTTAAAATCATAATTTTAGGAATTTAACTTTATATTTGTATGTTCAAATTGACAGGACAATGTTTTAGTTTAATTTAAAAAAATCCAAAAATGAAAAACACAAATTCAGAGGGACAAAAAACAAAGAAATTCATATTTCATCGCTATCCAAAATCGATTTTGAAAAGATATGAAATTCTTGATAATACTTCCTGCATTTTCAGAAAATATTTGATATCAAGAATCCAGCGAAACCTATACATTCGCTCTCCGAATCAGAAAATAAAAATAAAGGAAAACAAAATTTTTTATACTTTTAAGAAAAATACCCTTTCGTCATAAAATTGAAGTGCTGAACCACTGTGATCTCTGAGTATTTTTCCCAATTATTTTTCGAAGGGTTTACAACAATAAAAAATGAATATAATTTACAAATTATTTCAGTGATAAGAGGAGCACCGAAGAACTTTTTGAGAAATACAAACCCACTCACGTTATTCATTTAGCTGCAATAGTTGGTGGCTTGTTTTTTAATATGAAGAACAATTTGGATTTTTTGGTAATTGAAACTTGTATTGCTAATCCTAATATAGTAAAATAGGGTTGAAACAATAGTTTAATTGGAAGTATTTATTTGCAGAGGAAGAATTTGCAAATTAATGACAATGTTTTGCAAACGTCCCATGAAAAAAACGTAATCAAAGTTGTGTCTTGTCTTTCTACTTGCATATTTCCTGATAAAACTACATATCCTATCGACGAAAACATGGTGAGAATAAAAATATTATTAATTAGATTGGGTGATATTATGGATAGAAAATAAATAAAAATCGCAAAAAGTAGAAATCCTGGTAATATTGAAAACGATTTGAGAAATTTCTATCGTTCTCAATTCTTGTTTCTGTATTTTTTACGAATCCGTGTAATTTGAGATAAAATAAGAAGAGTTTAATCGATTTTCAATAATCGTCTTTATGTTAAAAACTATAACTAACTACATCTTCTAAAAGCTTAAATAAAACAATGCTTCAAAAAGGTTTTGACTCAATAATTGTGCAATAAACGTTCCATGAACTAATCCAACAATCATAACTCATTTCTTATGCATTTAATAATTGGTCGACTTACCTATACTGGTAAATCTTCAATCTGCAGCTACCTTCCGATTTAGTGCCGTATAAATTATTCTTCTAATGAATGCATTCATACTTGAGTGTAAAAAAATGTTTATTGCAATTTCAAAAGGAAATATCTTGTGTGTATATGAGGAAATGAGAATGACAACTGGATAATGACTAAAATTGAAGACTAAAATTCTGTCTTGGAAGAAGAGGGAAAAAGTTAAAATAAAATTTTTATCATTCTTTTCCTGGAAATAGTGAATTCCAACGTCATTTGATGACGCGTATGCTATAGAAAATTTTGGAATGCATCCGTTTCCTTGAATTACAAGTTAAAAACTGCATTTTTTATTAAATAGATGAATTCAAACCAAACAAGAGGATTATTTTTCTACCATGAATGATAAATTTTCAACCGAATATTAATTTTCAGACCATGGAGAAGAATTTTCATTTAAGTCAATGAATCTTCGGAAAAAGATACATTTTCAACAAATGAATCTAAATTTCAATCAATAGGTCACATTTTTAACCAAACAAGATTTTTCAGTCAATAAAACAAAAAATTCAACCATAGTGTTGGATTTTCAAGTCTAAACAAATTTTAAGACCAAAGAGTGAGTTATCAAATTTTTATTTGAAAAAAATATAACAACAAAAAACGAATATTCAAAAAAATAGTTAAATATTTTAAACAAAGAAATTTATCATCAAGAAAGTAGTTAAGTCATCCAAAAAGTTCAATGTTTCACCAAAAAGAATTTTTTAGTCAAGGAGAAAAAAGATTCCAAACAAAAATAACAAATTCTACGTAACAGTTGAATTTGGATCCAATAATATAATTAAATTTCTTACAGGAGAAATGAATTTTCAACCTAATAAGACGAATTTGCTACAAAACTTTTGACACATAAATAATAATTTTGAAGAAGAAAGTGGAATTTTCCACCAAATTAATTAAATTTTTTGACAAAAAAAAAAATGTTCCCAAGAGAGATTTCTTAGTCACGATTAAAAAAATGGTATAAAAATTGTATTTATAAAGTCCAAAAGATGAATTTTTTACAAAAAAGTTAAAGTTCAAAAAAAAAAATTGAATTTTCAACTAATAGAAATTCTCATATGATTGAACACAGAAAAATGGAGTTTTTAGTAGAAAAGAAAAATTTCCACGATAGAAACGAACGATCTATAAAATAGTTAAATTCTAAATCACAGAGATGAAACTTAAATCACAAAAAAGATTTTTTAACAATTCAATTTATCTTCCAACCGTATAGTTGCATTTTCAATCAAGCAATATTATTCCTATATACAAAATGTAATAGTTTACATTTTAACCACTAAAGTTTTTAATTTTGAATCAAAAACATTTAAATTCAACCACGGAAGACAGATTTTCCCAAAAATGATTGAATCCGCAATCAAGAAAGTTATTTTTCAACCAAATGTTTAAGTTTTACGCCAGAATATTTGAATAAGAGACTGAGAACGGCAAAGTTGCAATTTCAACCAAACAGTTGAATTTTCACGAATATGACTTTACTACCATAAAAGATCAATTTTGCACCCTAAGAGACGAATTTTCAACAAAAGACTTGATTTTTCAACCTAAAAAGCCAAGTGTTTCAGGAAACAGTTCTTGTTCGAAAATTCGATCATTTGGTTAAATATGCAGCTATTTAGAGTAGAAACTTAACTATTTGGTTGAAAATTTGTTTTTTCGTCTGCTGAAAGTTCAACTATTTGGATGAAAAAGCTACTGTTTGATTGAAATTTGAATATTGTCTGAAATTCAACTATTTGGTTTAAAATTATCATTAATGTTTTAAATGTATCTTTTCGGGTGAAAATGTCATATTTTGTGAGAAAGTCGCATTGTCAATGCGTGAAAATAAGATGTATTTTAATAAGAGCCTCATCATTGGTTATGGAAGGAAAATCTGATTTACAGTTTGTTAATGAATCAAGATATATATGTGAAGAATAAAATTGATGTTTAGGTTCACAATGGACCTCCACACAGTTCTAATTATGGCTACAGTTATGCTAAAAGAATGATCGATATTTTAAACAAAGGCTACCACGATCAGCATGGCAGATTATACACTAGTGTCATTCCTTGTAACGTATTTGGACCTCATGACAATTTTCGTCCAGATGCTAGTCATGTAATACCTGGACTCATGAGACGTCTTTACGATCTCATTAAAAATGGTGATTATTATATCTTATTACATTTTATTGAACAGTGTTTGACGCATCTCATTTCGCTTAATTTCACTTGATCTTACTGTACAATTTCAACTCCTATCATGCTTTTATGTGAATTCAGCTTCCTTTTTCTCCTCTTTTGCACACAAGCTTTCCATTCTTTTTCTCCTAGACTCCCTTACTCTTCTTTTTTTTCACTCCTCTAGCTTTTTCTACCATTCTCACCCATTCTTCTTCCATTTCTTATCCCCTTAAAATTTTCTTAACATTCTTCTGCCATCCACCCCTGTCTTCCTTCCCTCTCATACAACTATTCCAGCCAAGTGGTACTCTGAAATGAAAGTGTGCAATGTGTTGACCAAGACTGAGTGGCGGCGCCACCCATGTTCGTGGGCTACTACCCGTCAAAATACACGGCAAGCATGTAAACATTAATCAATTTTGATTAAATAAACAGTATTGAATGATTATTTTGCGGGCTTTTTCATAAAAGGAATGGAAGTTATGTTTTCGGAATTCCTGAACATTAGTATCAGTGTCGAAAAAATGGTTAACTGCATATAATTGAGCCGCAAATCTGGATATCCTAAGAATCGCGCGAGAGACAAAGCCTGCAAAATTATTTTTGAAGCTTTGCTTCTTTTGAGAGGGTATACATATACTCTGAGCGAGGCCATCTAACTGCGAAAAACGGGAACACCCCGTCCGCGTTACGAAAAATGCGACTGAAAATGTCTGTAACATGACACCAATGCAGCTATCCCCCCTCTCCCTCTCTCTTATGATCTTCAACCTCTTCCCCTTTCCTTTTTTTATTTTTGGTACCTTAATCCCTTCTTTCCATATTTCTGGCCAACCTCTTAAGCTTCATATCCTGTTGCTCATTATTGACGCTAACTCCTTCAAGTCCTTACCTCCATATTTCCATAATTTATTTGGAATTTCATCTATACCTGCTGCCTTTCGCTCTTTCACTGACCTTACCGCCGTTTCTATTTCATCCATTGTGATATCATCTTCTTTGTCCTTTTCCTTTCTCTCTTTCCCCCCTCTCATTATTTCCTTTCCCACTCTTCCTAACAATTCCATAAAATACTATTTCCATTTTAACATAATTCCTTGATTGATTCGATTCTTTCTTTTTGTTTTCCTGTATTTACTACTTTCCATACTTCTTCCTCCATGGCAGCCCTTTTTGTCTCCTCTCCAAACTTATTATTCTTTTCTTTTTTTCTATCACAAAACGCATTGTACTCTTTTTTTCCTATTCTATATTCTTCCGCAATACAATTAGGTTTTCTTCGTTTTCTCCTTTCGCTGAAGTTTTCTCAACAGTATCCCCCGAAATTCTCTTTACCATCCTGTCATTTTTTTAATCTCTTCATTAACATTTCTGTCTCCTATTCTCACCATATTTTTCCTCTAAACTCTTTTATTTCCTCTGCTGACCAACAACCTGTTCCTACTCTTTTTTTTATTTATCTTTGCTGATTTTTGTTCGTTACTCTTTCCTCTTTTACTGTCACTATAAGTGGGAGATGGTCCAAGAATACGTTCTTTCCTATTAAGAGCCTTCTAATGTTCTTCCTCACCTCATTGCCAACAATAACATAGTCTTTTACTGTTCCCCTGTTGCCTCCTGCATGAGTGTACTCTCTTTCTTGATCGCTCTCAATCCTGTTCAAGATAAACTATCCTATCTCTTGCAACCTTCTCAGTAAATCTTGTCATTTCTCCTCCTATGATAAAATTTACACCTTCCTTCCCTTTCATCAAATCCCCTGACCCTTCTCCTCTCCCCTCATATATCCATTTACATATAGTCCTTTTGTCTTACACCTCAACTCTCCTATCGTTATCTCTTCTGATATTTATCCTTCCTTGTTTTCTTTCCCGTTGCCCCAAATTTTTCATGAACGCCTTATCGTTCCTTTCTAATCCATCAACATTCCAGTATTATATCCTTCATTTATTCCTTATTCTATCCTTTATCACCTTTTCTTTCCCCTTACTTCCTATTTTCCTCTCTTCCGTTTCTTTCTTACCCTTTCCCCCGACCTCAAACAATTTACTAAATCTCCCCTCTCTTTATCCCGACCCCACCATATGTCTCCTGTCTGTAATTTTCCATACTTAACCCATGTATTTTCTCCTCTCCTTCTTCCTGTTCTGCTATTTTCCTTATTTTTAATTGCATTTTTCTTTCTTCTCATGTCCAATTATCGCCTATTGTCTCTTTCTCTCATATAACAGCCTCTTTGAAATCACCTCCCTCTCATATCGTCCATTCTTCAATTTCACCCTCGTCATTTTGTCCACTCTTTCTTCGTCCCTCCCTTTACTTTTGACTTCCTTTACCTCTACCTTCGCCTTCATACTCTCTAGCACGTCTTTTACACCTCCATTCGATTCCCTTATCTCCAATCTTATACGTTTAATCACTTTATTCTTTCGTCTTTCCTCTTTCTCATACCCTCGCATTCTTCTTTCTATTTTTGTCAACCTTTGCTCATTCTCAGCCTCATTCCTTATCTTCTCCCTTCCGAACTTCTGGATGGCACTTTACATTTCTTTCAACCTAGTTTTCAGCTTCTCCACTATTTTCTTAGTTTTCCTCTGCTTTTCTAGTTTTTGCTCTAGGTTCTTTGTTACGTTGGCGTTACTTTTTTTTTATCATATTTTTAGTACCCATTTCATTCTGAATCTCCAAGAGTTCTAGACAACTTTTTTCAAATTGAGTACTTTCAAAATTAACAATTGCATATACATATTTCAATATGTATATATTTCAATTGCAATATATTCATTCAAAGAGCTCTCGAAATATCTAAGAAATAGAGACGGGATTTCATAGGACTCGAAAATATTCCAAGAGATATCAAATTATTTTCACGAATTATGGAGGATTTCAGGGAATCCGATTGAAAGTTCGAAGATTCGAAGGAATTGCATAGATTTTAAAAGATCTCACGTGATCCCAAAGGATTTCAAGAGATAACAGAAGATTTCAATGTATCTTTACGGATTTCAAAGGATTTCGTTAGATTTAAGAAAAGAGAATGACTTCTTAAAAGATCTCCGAATATTATGGAGGGTTTTGAGTGATTTCAAGGATTTCTTATTGTTTTCTGAAAGAGTTTGATGGTTTCAGAAATGTTCCAGGAGATTTAAATATATTCGTAAATATTCCATTTCCTCTGAAATCTCATTAAATTCCTACCATGATAATAATAAGAAATACTTTGAAATACTGTGTAGTCCTCTAAAATGCCTTAAAATCCTTTGAGATCCATTCAAATCACTGAAAACCCTCTGAAATCTCGTCCATAGTAGAAATAATCCTCATTCAATGAATGGAAGTTCCTTTATTCTAAAAATAAGAAAAATCTCTCCGTCTACAGCTTATCTTATATTTTGGTTTTAGGAAATACTGAAGACAAAGTTTTCAAAGTTTTGGGAACTGGAAAGCCTTTAAGACAGTTCATTTATAGCAAGGACTTGGCCAAATTAATCATCTGGGTTCTGCGGAATTATGATTCTATCGAACCAATCATTTTGTCAGGTAAAGTTTTCATCCCTGTGCGTTTTCGTCGGAGGATAGAAACTTACTCAAGGTGGCCACGGACCAGAAAAACCAGGAATCAGGATGGAATTTTGTGTTACCAACGATCCCTTTAACATTTCGAAGATCATTTTAGATTCAAGAATTCAAATGAAACGTTTTGTTCAAAAACCTTTTATTCAATCGCTTTGAGTACTAAATTTCCTTTTATATTTTAGAACAAAAACTTCCTTCTTATATATTCAACATTTGAATATGTAATATATTCTATAACTTTAATTTCTATAATTAAATAATATTATTTGGCATAATGGAGTTATAGTTTCAGTATGATTTCAAATCGAAAGTCCAAAATCTATTTTGGATCCTGGGTCACAAAAACCAATTCAGAAAATTTAACTATTTCTGGTTTGAAGTTCTTTCCTCTCATTTGAAAAGTCTAATATTTGATTTTTTATTCAAAATCCATATCTTTTGGTCCAAAATTCTACTATTTGGTAAAAAATCCAACTATTTTGTTATAAAGTAATCATTTTTAGTTGAAAGTTCATTCTTTTTATTTAAGAAGTCTACTATCATTCTTTGGTTCAGAGTTCATCTCTTCAGATGGGAAATCCGTCATCTTGGATTTAAAATTTATATTTTGGTAGGAAAGTAATAGTTTTTTTGAAAAGTCGACTCTTATGGTTGAAAGTTAATCATTTTTTAATTGAAAAGTCTAGTGTCTTTCTTTTGGTCTTTAATTCGTCTCTTGCGGTTAAAAATTGTACTACTTCGTTGGAAGTTTAGGAGATCGTCAGACATTTAACCCTTCAACTCAAATCCCTTCCCGAAATCCCCAATAATCCCAATTCTCATAATAAGACTCCAAGCAATGCCTGACGTACTCAATCCTGTGGGATTATTATTCTCTGAAACCCCTACCGTGTGCAGCCGGATTTTTTTTAGTTATCTCCGATTAAAAAATCTATAATAGTGTTCTCGATCCACAATTCATCTCTCTCGGTTAAAAATTGTACTATTAAGTAAAAGATTTTGTTTTTCTTTGATGGTTCAAATATTTTGTTGGTCAGTTACCTTTTTAAATTTGAAATTTATTTTCTACGATTGAGTATTGATTCTATTTAATTAGAGAGTCTGCTATCATATTTTCGATTCAGAATAAATATTTTTTGGTCAAAAATTGTGCGGATTGATCGAAAATTGATTCAGTTTTTGGAAAATCCAAATGTTTTGTTGAAATTCGCTTTTTGATAAAGAGATCGTCGTTCTGGATTAGAAGTCAGTTTTTTTTTACGGCAAGTCCATTATTGTATTTTTACTTTAGAAATATTTGTCTTTTGGTGAAGAATCCAATCATTTTGTGAAAGATGCATATTTTGTTGCCATTCCAACGATTTTGTTACAAATTACTGGACATTCATCTTTATAGATGGAAAATCTATCACCCTATTATTTATCTTCTTTTTATAATCTTGATGTTCTTCCTGTTCTGAAAGTATTTTGAACTGTGAAGTCTAAAATCACATTGAAAATAATTGGAATCATATAGTTGATCTTGCAGTTCTAAAACGTCTAATTCTTCCGAAAATTCATATGATATGAAGATTCAATCATTTGCACGGAGGTTCATTTTCGTTGTTTGGAAATTGATTTTTTTATTGAAAATTCAATGATGTGAATGATAATAATTCATATTTCTTGCTTAAAAATAAACTTTTCTGTTCGAAACTCATCAATTCGCAAAAGTCAAATGTTTTCCGTTTTGGTTTAGAATACATCTCTCTTGGTCAAAAATCATACTATTTAGTAGAAGATTTTGTTTTTTGTTGACAATTCAAATATTTTGTTGGGCAGTTAGTTACCTTTTGAAGCTCAAAATTTATCTTTTACGATTGAGTATTGATTCTTTTTAATTACAGAGTCTGCTGTGATATATTCGTATTGAAATCACATTGAAAATAATTTGAACTATATATTTTATCTTGGAGTTCTAAAATGTCTAAAATTCTACCATTTGGTAGAAAATTCAACTATATTGGCAAAAAGTCGTCTTTTCTAATTGCAAGTTGATTCTTCCTAATTAAAAAGCCTACTATAATATTTTTTGTCAAAATTTATCTCTTTTGGCTAGAAATTCTAGTGGCTGGGTCTCTATCTAATTATTTCGATAAGAAATTATCTTTTTCGTTCCAAAATTCATATATTTTTCTGTTAAATGTCAAATCTTTCTATTTAGAAAGACAAGAATGATTTTCATACTTTGAAATAAACATCTATTTATTTATAATTCTACTTTCTTGGCTGAAATGCAACTTTTTTTTGTAGAAGTTTAATATATTTCGATTGAAAATTAAACTTTTCGAATAATAATTCATCCTTTCTGGTTAAAAATGGACTTTTTTCTCAAAAACTCATCTTTTCAGTTCAGTCGAATGTCTTATGAAAGATTTGAATAAATATTCAGGATACTCAACTGTTTTGTTCAAAATCTTTTTTTTTTATGCAGATTGCTAATATTTTTTATTTTGAATTTCCACTCATTCGTTAAAAATGCACTATATTTCGACTTTAAACCTTAGGAATGTGAAACCTACAATGATGTTGTTTGAAAGAATTGATTACCTTATTATTTTATTTATTTATAGATTACTGTAATTAATTAAATTCCTCATCATTCGATTAAATAACTTATTGTAGTTTCCATATTCCTAAGGTTTGAAGTTGAAGTATCACCTTGTTCAGAGAGCATTTCGGTCTAAGAAATCTGAAACAACATTTAAAATACTTGAAATCATGCATTATATCCTAAAGTTCTTGTGTTTCATTCTTTTCAGAATTCACATAATGAAGCAGTTAGTTTTCAATAATAATTGTTATAAACGCTTAAATGTCAACCAGGAAAAATGTAATTTTCGCCCTGAAAAACAAATCAATAGCCTGGAATTTTTGTTTGAAATTTGAGTGGCCACCTGTTACTACTAAACCAAAATTTTGTTGATTGATTTATTTTTTCAAATTATTTTTTGATTTTTTTCATCAATTTATTAATTTATTTATTCATCTAATCAAGGAATAAATTATTTCAGTGGATGAATCCCAAGAAGTGACGATAGCGCATTTAGCAGAGTCTTTGGCAAAATCGTTCAAATTCAAAGGTAAAATTGAATTCGACACCTCGGCAGCTGACGGACAATACAAGAAAACAGCAAAAAACTCGAAGCTCAGAAGCTTTTTACCTGATTTCTCGTTTACACCTTTCGAAGAGGCTTTAGAAGAAACCGTTGATTGGTATGAACGTAACTATGATGAAGCTCGTAATTAGCTACTCTGAACAAGTAGTATTACTGCAGGTTATTTATTATTTTTCTGAATAAATCTTATATGAATTGAAGACTTGAAGACCTTTGGTTGTATCTAGAGAGCGTAGAGCATTTTATAGATTTTATAACTCTTATTTGTTGAAAGGAAAAAAATGAGGGTGTTGATGAATAAATAAATGAATAAATGGGAAAGTGTGTCCACGAACATTTTTTAAGATGGTATTTCCTTTATTTGATTTTGGACGTTAAAATTGTTTATATTGCAGGCTTCGAAGTTCCACATTTTTAGACTTTTTTGATACTTTTTTAGGCGAGATACTCTACTACATTTCTAAGTAGTGTGATATCAAGAATTGATTGTACTGACGAATTTCAGTTCATTTTTTTCGAATCGCTATGACTACTCATTATTGAGAAAATCAGCTTTCTTTACATTTTTTGACTGAAATGTTTATTCAATTAATTCTCATGTAAAATTATGTAGAATATTTTCCTAAAATTTGATTTTTTTGTTGAAAATCTAAAAATTTTGTTATAAAGTCATCCTTTTTGGTTGATAATTTGAATATTTTGTGAACAATTCATCTTTATGTTCGGTTGAGATATAAATTTCTTGTTGAAAAGTCATATCTTTGAATTAAACTTTCGCTTTGTTTGAAACTTTTTTCCTGTTCTGACTGAAAATCTTTCTTGGCTAAAAATGCATTTTTTCATTTAAAAATGTGTCATTCTGGTTTGGACTTGATTTTTTTTCCAGTCGGAAATCTGTTTTTCTTTTGTCAATCTTTCAAAAATGGAAATTTTTGTTCAAAATTCATGTTTTTGGATTCAAAATTCAACTGCTTTGTACCAAGTTTGTCTCCCAGTTCAAAAACTTTATGAATTTGATTGAAATCGTTCTCCTTCCTTGACTGAAAAAGTTTTTTTGGTTGAAAATCCAACTTGTTTCTTAAATTTCGTCTTCTTGGATCGAAAATTCATCTCTTTCAGTTGAAAATCCTATTATTTGGTTGGAAGTTCAATTATTTCGTTGAAAATTAAACATTTTTGTTACAAAGTCATCTTTTTGGTCCAACTTCATTGATTCTACTTACATATTACATTTTTCGTTGAGACTTCATTTTTTCGATCAAATAAATAATGAAGAAAAAGAATATAT
>WSXT02015215.1:0-14406 GCA_011762715.2 Neuroterus valhalla
CGTTTCCTCTTGCCACTAATAATCTACAGATTGTAGCTCAATTCCGCAACACTAATTCTGATTTTCCTTCTTGAGGAAGGAAATAACACTTTTAGTGTTATTTTAGTAAGATAACTGTGGAGTTTAAAATAAAAAATGATATATTTGTTCAAGTATCTGTTCATGATCATATACTTCTGTAAGATAACATTACGTACACTTAACAAAAAATTCCCTCATCTCAATCATAAAATAGAATCTACCAGAAAATAGTGTGCCCTTTTTAGTCCCATTAACTAAAATTAATTTGCCTTATTCTTTTTCTTGATTATATTGAGTGACTCTTTATTATTCAACCATTTTTATAGTACATACGGTATTTTTAGACAAAAAAGCTGAAATTGTAAGAAAGCGTAACTGCAAATATGCACTGAAATTGATACGAATACATTTTGTTTACTTAAAATCGAAAAATGTAGTATCTTTGTGTAGGCAGCTGCTTTCTGTTGTTCAAAACTGGTTCAAATATAAGTGTGGCACGTTATGGTTGTTTTTCCCTTCCAGCGTACAGTTGGCTAGTCTGCAGATGCGCTCATTTTCATTTGCACGGCAGTTATGTGATCGTTATAGGTGCTGACCGGAAAAAACAAAAGTGGTAGCTTTCCGACTGCACGATCTATTCCGGAAAACTACGATCGATTTACTCCGGGATTCCCGTTAAAAGATATGTCTCTGTATGGTCCTTCGTGGTATATAGATAGCGTGATTGGTAGCTTAGCCAGAAGCATACCAAAGAAGAAATAGATAAAATTTTTCAATGGGACCTCAAGGAGAAGAGGTGTGAAGAGTCGTAGAAATACAAGAGCTTTATAAGAAAGATGCATGAATGTGGAGGAAGGAAAAAATATTTGCCAGTATAAAGATATCTTGATGGATTATTTTAATGGCTTTGAGAAACTCTTTACATGGGGTGTTTGCTAGATAGATCGGTCAGCGACTGATGTCGGGGCGACATTGTACAGGATGCGTGTATCGTTTGAGAACAAAAAGAGGCTATACGTACTTTTGCTTCGTATTGTCCAATTTTCTTTTTGTATTCGATTCAGGAACTCAAAAATAGTGCGCCAAAATAATTCTGAGTCAAGCGAAGTTTAAGTTCAACTCATTGTTTATAAAAATGTATTCTACTAAAATTCGTACAATATTTTGTTCAATGAGTAATGTAAGTGATCAGAACAGACCTAAAAAGTAAACGTTGGGAAGTTTTGTTGCACATTTTTTTAAAGAATCCATCACAACTTTGTAATATGCCATTGGCTTTTTATAATGAAGTTTGTGCAATAGTATAATATTATGGGGCCTATAAAAAACCTGAAAATCACCTGATCAATTTTGATTCAATTCGAATTAATCTATCTAATGGGACACTGGACTACAGGCTACTCGTGGATGATGGAGGATCCTATTCTAAGCGCTTGCACAATGTACATGACATGATGCCCGCTAATTATCATCAATCACCATAAACATTAATCAATTGTTCCCATATTTCTCTTCTGTATGTGCTTAATTGCTGAACAGTAGCAGTTCTTTGACTCAAGAATCCTTAATTTATTCCCAACAAAGCCTCCAGTAGATCTCTGTCGACCTTATACATTTGCAAGTTCCCATTCATCGAAAGCCGAACTTTTAAAAAACTTCCGCCACTTTCTATTTCGAATTTCAATAGCGTTTCATCAAAACTACCCTTTTTTCTTCAACAAACTGTAATAATCCTTGCACATCAGAGCAAAACACTGATGTTACAGATAAGTGTAACACCATGTACTTTATTCGTTGAAAGCCCATATATAGTTCCAAATGCCAAAAAATCTTCAACAGAAACACGCTTCTGTTTGTCAGTAGAAGATGAATCTCATCATTCAAATGAAACATCAAGTGTTCTTTTTTTCCCATTACTAATTCTGAATGGCGTTTTTTGGAGTATCTTGTTTTATTTCTTCCTACCGCATTTGACATGTTTTCTACAACATTGATGCGTCCTTGTGTTCTCACTGAACTGCATAAATCACATTCACCCAATTTACCATCGCATCGTTAGATTTTTTTTGATTAAATCATTTTACCCTTAAATAATCTGGTAACTTTATACTCACTTTGGCTTTATCACTTTCGATTGGGGGATGAACAAGGATGCTGCAGGAATTCCAAGCATAAACAGGAAGACGATTATAATAAGCATCATTACTCACAATCTGTTGCATAGGACTTTTCTGATGATTACTAATCTTGAATCATTGTTTCTTCCTCTCAAGACCAAGAAGGCAAATTTTTTTACGATTTTCATCACGAGTTCCAGTAGAAATATTCCACGATTTTTTCACAACAACGAATTTGGTCAAAATATTCAAAAACACTTAACGTCCACAGACTGCGCGATACACCATTGTCTATATTTGAGCGTACAGAATGCAGAATGACCTAGCCAGTTTAGTAGGCAGAAGAGGGGATAATGCGTTGTAACGGACCGTGACACAGTGGTTCAAAATCCCAAATTTCCGGTCAAAACCTCGAAAATCGGCAAATTCAAATCGAGATGAAATTCAGTGTACGTGTGTAAGGTGCGCCAAACACTTGTTACGCAGCTGTAAAGTCTCGTGCGTCCGAGTAAAATGTAAGTGTCGAGAAAGGCAGCTGCAAGTTGACCAGTACTTCTTGACCTTATGGATTTTATTCGTTAGGGTATGTAGAATATTTCTGTACTAGTTCGAAGTGAAAATAATCATGCATGCGTCTGTAAGAGATATCGGAATGGTCACGTTCCTTTTTATATTTCATGGAGTAAAGATTCCGAAATTCGATAAGGGATTAGTTATCCAGGCCGCATTAGGCCGCTTCGATTCTTACTGTGTTGCACACGGGAAGGTGTCTTCAATAAAGTGGCGTTGAAATTTTCTGCCCTAGCTTGCCCGTTTTGTTTTGGGAACGATTTCTTCGAGGCGCGCGGCGCACCGTTTTCGTGTCTAGTGCGTCGCATAGCGAGAGGATCGTCGCATAGGCGATACGGGGAATCAGGAGGGAGCTTTTAAGCTTTTTTTGCACGAAGAAATTTCTGAGAATACTAATCTCTGTTGTCGAATGTTCTCACCAAATCATTCATTACTTGTACATGGTGATCACTTCGACTTTCTCCAAATATATAAAGACCAAGAAACTCATTTTTCTATCAATACTTTGATCAATATATTAATGTAAGTGGTAATCAACTCATAATAATTAACGAAAATTATTATAAAATTATTTATTTACTTTTAATTGACATAAAAATTAATGTTTTAGATGCAATGAACTTCTTCCAAAGTGGGAAATTGGATGCGCAATGATTTCATACGAATTTATCAAAAAACCGTGAATTACCGTAAATTTTCGGAAGTTTCCGGAAACCAATGGTAATTTTAAATTTAATTTTAGTTGATTTACCTTGAGCTACCATAGATTACCTTTGGAACAAGTGAAAATTACCATAAATTACCTGTAAAATTGGTGGGAATCACCGGAAATTTTTATTAATTTCCGGAAATTTGAGGGAATTTTTAAGTTCAGTTTTAGGTTATCTATCATAAGGTAACATAAAGACCTTAAACACTAGTATAAATTACCCAAAATTTTCGAAAATTTATGGGAATTTTTGGAATATAATTGGACGTAATTTGTTGTGAGCTACCATAAATTACCTGCATGAATAGTATAAATTATCCAAAATTTCCATAAATTCCCGGAAATTTTCTAAAATATAATCTAAGGTGATTTATGGTATGTTACCATATCCTCTTGTGAAACCATGAATTACCCCGAAAACGTAGATAAAAGTTGATTTTCATTCCATACTCTATTTTTTTATGCAAGTTGACCGCCATTTTGTGTCTGCCATTTGGAATTTCGACAAACAAATATCATTTTCGAATTCAGCGGTCACGAAAACGTAAATGAAAGTCGATTTTCATTCCATACTCTATTTTTTTATGCGATTCGGCCGCCATTTTATGTCCGCCATTTGGGATTTTGAAAAACAAATATCATTTTCGAATTCAGCGACCCCAAAAACTTCCAGATATGTAACTTTCAACACGATTCTTATATGTTTAGGGGTTTTGACCGGAAATTTGAGATTTTGAACCACTGTGCGTGATAATTAGGCAAAACTTAGATTTGAAATATTTGTCCAATCAATTCGGCCCGTAGCCACGCGTTATCCCGTCTCTTGCCTGCTGAGCTGCCTGAGCCCGTGCGCTGAGGTCATTCTGCAATCCGTGGGCCTCATGATTTTCACAAAACTTCATATGGATTTGTTTTACATTAGGTTAGAGACTCCATCAATGCTTACATCCACGTGTTGCTATGTGTTGTTGTGCGAATCATGCATGCTAGATTATAGGTTCATTTCAAGATGTACTTCAATGACTTGACTATATTTTAGGACTCTACTATACATTTTATTTATTTTCATTTTCAGGAGTTCAAAAATTGATGTCTCGAAATTCTTTCCTAATTTTTTTTTAACAATCAAATGCAGAAAAAAATTTATTCATCATATTCATTTGAAATTTTCTATTCTTATGTTATAGAAATCACTTTTCTGAAGAGCGGATCGTGGATTGCATTTGAAGTTAGTTTAGGCACACTGTGAGACTCAATTCAAGTTTCTGTTTACTAGAAACGCTGAGTCTCAAGTTAAGGAAAATATATAGGATTAAGGATAAAATCGGATTTTTTCCTGTTCTCAAACAACACGTGATGAATTCTGAAACGGATTTTATACCTATTCCTGCTTCCTTCTTCTACACATCTCTACTTAAAATTTCCCATGTCCACTTCATTTCCAAATCTTTCCACATCATTCCCTTGGTCTCGAGCAGTACAACGAAGTTGGAACTGAACGAGTAACGCTTATCCCGTGGGTGGTTCGGCCTAGTGGTGTTAAGCCAAATCGATGGTGTTCCCCACCTGATGGTGTTCTCGTGGTGTCGTCACGGTAGGGCTTGAGCTTTCCTCTAATGACTTTGATGGCTACGTTGGCCGTATTATTGCTACTGATAGGGTTTCTCATGCCAGACAGGCAAGAAACGAGACGGAAAGGGACTAAGAAAAACACCAGAAAACCCAATCATGATGGAGAGTCTTTTGAATATATTGAAACGCTTGTCGCTTTTCGAGGATTGTCGGGCGCCCCTAGAGCAACCGCCGCGAGGACATCTGCGGAACGCGTACAACAGTAGAACATCGGTTGTGCCAGCTGAGGATGCTTTGGCTAGCTCAAGCGATTTGAAGCCAACCACGTCAACAGGAATACCGTAGGAGAACATTAACTGGCATACAATGATGAATGAACAGTTGTTGCGTCTGTACTATCAGAGCGCGGAATTTGGTACCAAATGTACAGAAGGCTACATTTTTGGGACAAAGTTCGCTGAGAAGCATCCCCATGTACAGAGAGTTTCAGTAATGGATCTTAACATCAAGGTCAAGGACATACGATACAACGCCATTACGTTATGGATTTTCCTGCGTAACCTTTTGATGCTCCAGTGCCACCACGTCTTCCAGAAGCAGAAAGCTTGATTCAACCAGAGGCTGTGATGGGAATTCAACGACCAAGTAGGCGATTGAAATGGACATTTCATATGGAAAAACTCGATAGAGAACGTTCGATATTTGTTAAGTGATTGCTTTCGGAGGTCGAAATAGCCACTATCAAAATGGAAACAAGGCACTAGCCTCCAAATAATGAAATACCAATAGGTGATGTGGATAATGAAGAGGTTATCGAAGCTAAGGGCATAGGTGCTAGGGATAATGAAGAACAAGTACCGGATCTGCGAGAACCACATCCGGACATCAACGTGAACGTTGATGTTAACAGCGAAATCCCAGAAAAACTACAGCACCTTGAAAGGAATGACGGTCAAGCTTCATTGTAGTTCAGGAATGTAGAACAAATGAAAAGGCATTCTCTGCCGAAGATGTTTATCACGGAGGATCTGCATGCACCTATAGGGAATCTGCACAACAAGGTTATGCCTTTGCACTTGGATGTAGGAACAACAGAAGGCCTGCATATGCAGTTTTTGCTTCAAAAAATACAACACGGTCCACCATGGAAGAACAGGTAGGATATAGATGTCAGCAAAGTAAGGAGCGAATTGGGTTATTCGTCCCAACACAAGAGAGGAAATAAAACCAGACAGGGACGGATCTAGAAAATATTTGGGGGGGGGGGGGTACCCGATCAAAATATTTCAAATTATACCCTCAGTCCCTTACGAAATTCCATATTGCATTTCTGCGCACGCAAGTATCAGTTCAAAATTTCGGGGAGGGGGGCGGAACCCCCGAGCCCCCTCTAGATCCGTCCTTGAAACCATAAAGATGATTCACCATGTTAATAATATCATCTACCCTCGGGATATCGAGACACCAACATCGTTAGATGAGATTCTAGACTGCCAACAGCAAAAACTTGGTGTTCTTACTGCTAGACTGCGTCGATACAAGAAAAGTAGTGCAAGAAAGCAGCAAAATTGGACCTTCTGGGCAGATGAGAGAAATTTCTATCGTGAACGGAGTAAAAAGGAAAATATCCAGTTGAACATAAAAATTCCTCGATGCCTGGTTTTAACGGAAGAAGGGAAGGACAAGTGAAAATCCCGTAATGGAGCTAAATTACAAAAGTGCACACTGCATTCTCAAGGTCTTTCCAGAAGATCATCGAACATCCAGATCTAATGCCGAACTTTATGCTCAAAGAAAAAACGTGTTGGCAGAAATACCAGCTGCTCGAAATCCATCTGAGTTCCGACCAATAGTCCGTCTACCAACAATTTATAAGTATCTAACAGCTGTACACGTAGATAAAGTTTACGCTCATTGTGATGGCAATCACATCCTTACCGAAAAACAAAAAGGATGAAGGCCAGGGCGCAAGCTAAGAAAGATCAAGAAAACTTGTACATGGCTCACATACACTACACGCAAGCGTTATCTCCAGTTCATCATGACTATTTGGTTCAAGTTTTGGAAATTTACAAGATCTGTCCACGCATCTCTGACGTCCTAGGTCGTGCGATGATGTTTTGGGAAACTTAAATCAAGTACTTCGATCATGAGCAACCGAAGACAACTAGACCAATTCGCATTACGAGGGGTGCCTTCCAAGGGGACTCCTTTAGTGCTCTATGGATCTGCTTAGCGATGAATCAATTCATTCAAACACTAATTAGCTGGTCTAATGGATTCAAAATACATGATAATGAAGCTGGTCATGTACTGACTCATGTTCTGTACATGGATGACCTGAAACTGTGAGCTAGTTCGAACCAGAAACTGCGGCAAGTGATCAATGTCACAGTTTTCAAATGACATCGATATGGAGTTTGGACTAGGTAAATGCAAAGCAGTCGATTCCAATCAAGGAGAATTGGAAACCGAAGAATTGGAGAACGAAAATGAGGACCGTATAGAGGCAATGGTTCAGGGTGTGTCATATAAATATCTGGGTATTCTTGACTCGAACGGTATTCAGCATACGCTAGTTGACGAGAGCCAGATAACTGCTTTCACTACAAGACTCAGACTGGCTTTTAAGAGTTCTCCTAACTTTACAAAAAAAAATCAGAGCAATTAACACCTATGCTATTCCTGTTCTAACGTATTCCATTATGGTGAATCCTAAAATATGTATATTATGATTTTTTTCTTACCCTTCAGCTCACATTAGAATAGAAATCAAAAGTTCCAATTTTTATGCAATATTCTTTGTCCGAAAAAGCATGCTTGCTGAGCAAATAAAAGAAGTATTCTCATTGAAACTTTTGACGCAGAAATGAGAGTTTAAACATTGACTTTCTAATCATCTTTGGTCTTCGACAGACTCATTCTCTTTCCTTCCTTCGATTTTCCGCTTGTTTTAATTTGTAGTTTGGTGAAAATAAAAAGAGCGTTGTCGGGGATTCCAAACGAGAGTAAATTGAAACGATTCGTTTGAATTTAGGTCACATGCCTTTTAATCGGTTTCCGCTGCACGGGAGCAAATTTACATTTTACTTGCTAGTCAGGTCGAGAAATTGAAAAAATAATTAGTTCCTTTGATATGTTACTGCATGTTGAATTTTATCGGTCAACTAATACGATTTGCAGAATTTATTCCTTAGTTCTTAATCTCTAAATATATGATTCTAGAGAGTGGAGTTCTTGGTGGATTAAATTCGTAGTTCTAATAACTCCAGTTTAAATCATTTTGGTAATATGTATTATGACATACCATTCTTGTTAAAAAAATGCATGTTTAAGAGGCACTTCTCACAACATTACAAACATTCATATATGTTTTACCATCGGGAAAGTGTTTTCCTCTTCAAAACATAATTATATTACGTCGTATTGTTCTTCCAGATCGTTACGTAGTAACAACTTTCTGCTAGATCTGATCACAGTTTTAAAGCATATTTAGGTACAAGAAAGGAACGAAATTGCCGCTCATGTCTTCCTTTCCCCATGGTGGCGTCCTCTCACTCATGCAGCGATACATAATTATAGTTTTTTATGAGAGCTGAGCAGGATGTGTTTTTTGTTTTGCTCGCTTCTCTTGAGTGTTTTTCCAAGGTTTTTATTGAACTGAGTAACGAAAAAAGTAGCTGTTACAGTCGAGATCGCAAAAAAAGAAAATATCGAAGAGATCAGGAGTCCTCTTATTTTGTAATCGACCAAAGTAAGTCCTGACCTTACCAGGAGGTTAGGTTCCGTCGTGGCCAAGTTTCTAGGCGTTCAGCGTCCATGCAGGATCTTTCGAGCAAAGATGAAAATCGATCATCTCAGAACCTGTTTAGAAGTCCAAAAGCCGATCACCTAAATATTCTCGGTCTAGAAGCCGCTCTTATCGACTTCGATCCAGAGAAGTTTTCCGGGAACAAAGCGCGAAAAGTTCAACCGAGAAAATGATAAACGAAAAACTCGTCCTCCAAAACACAGACGAGATTCGTCCCAGTCACCAGAATATAGTAGTCGCTCACCAAGACAGTTTTATGACCATAATATCTCTTCATCTGGAGAATTTAGAGAACCAGGTGATGTCCAACTCAAAACGGACAGTCCTAAAATAACACAGGCCAACAATTCTCAGAACGAGAAACCACACCTAGTGTACCCGGAGGCTACTGCTGCGCTGAGTCCAGATCCAACCTCAAAAAAATTCCAGCATCCTCAGTTTTCGAGATATTCTAACCTTAAAGGGTCAAATACACGTTATTTTGATGTATTCAAGGCCCCGTAATATCGCGAAAGAATTTCCCTTCCCAAAACTGACGATGAAGTTGTAAAAAAAAATGCAAACTCTAACTTTCTTTACGATCTTTTCCGGCTGAGATGTGGCAAATTCAAATATGAAAAATTTCACTTTTCACGTATATCAATCTTGCAACAAAAATTTTTGCCCAGGAAACAAAAGTAGCAAGACCACGTCTATTATAATCGAGCCCGATAACCTGCTATGAAATAACCCTAGACCCCGCAAAATACAATTTCCTCAACCCTCGAGCCCTGTAACCTACTATAGAATAACCCAAGACCCCGACAAACCACTGTCCTTAACCGTCGTGCCCAGTAACCTGCTATACAATAACACCAGAGCCCCACAACCTCGTTTCCTTAACCTTCGAGCCCAGTAAGCTGCTATGCCATAGCCCCAGACCCCTGCAACCAAATTTCCTCAACCTTCGAGCCCAGCAACCTGCTATGCTATAACCTTAGACCCCCACATCCCAATTTCCTTAACATGTGAGTCCAGTAACCTGCTATGCAATAACCCCAGACCCTCACAACCCATTTCCCTCAAAGCTAAACTTTGTGCTTCAAGACTGAAAGATACAGCGAGAGGACGATGGCAGACTATAGCTGGTCTCTGAAGGAGGACAACGACCCGACAAGTCATGAACGTTAATCTCTTCAGCGATCCGTTGAAAGAAAAAGATAAAGTTTTTACACAAAATCGACGTAGATTTGTACGATCAAAGAATCAATACTCAACGATTCAGAAAATTGGGTTATGGTCGTCGAGAGCTATAGACCCGCAGGTCACAGGGCTTAGGGGTTAAGAGAATCGGGTTATGGTGATCAAGACAATAGGGTTGTGGAGGTCTACGTTTATGGACATGCAGGTTACTGGTCTCGAGGATTAAGGAAATTAGGTTATGAGGATCAGGGGTTTTTGCATAGCAGGTTACTGAGCTCGAGGGTTGAGGGAATTGGGTTGTGGAATTCTAGGGTTATTGCATGGCAGGGTACTGGGCTCGAGAGTTAGGGACATTAGTTGTTGGGGTCTGGGGTTATTGTATAGCAGGTCACTGGGCTCGAGGGTTGAGGAAGTCGGGTCGTGGGGTACGGAGTTATAGACTCGCAGGTTACAGGGCCCGAGGGTTAAGGAAATAGTGTTTTGGGGGGTCTAGGGTTATTGCATAGCAGGTAGCCGGGCTCGAGGGTTAAGGAAATCGGGTTGTGGAGGTCTAGGGTTATAGACTCGCAGGTTACTGTTCTCGAGGGTTAAGGAAATTGGGTTGTGGGAGTCTACGGTTATTGAGTTGCAGGTCAATGTGCTCAAGGGTTAAGGAAATGGGGTTGTGGGGGTCTAGGGTAATAGACTCGCAGGTTACTGTTCTCAAGGAATAGGGAAATTGGTATGTGTGGGTCTGAGGTTATTGCATAGCAGGTTACTGGGATCGAGGGTTAAGGAAGTCGGGTTGTGCGGGGCTGGGGTATAGACTCGAAGGTTACAGGGCTCAGGGGTATTGGAAAGCGGATTGTGGGGGTCTTGAGTTATATCAACATACAAAAAGCTGTATAAGACATGGCTTTGCTACTTTTATTTCCTGGGCAGATATTTTTGTAGCGAAAATGATGTCCGGGAAAAAGTAGGAGTTCGCATTTTGAAGGAGAAGAGTAGTTATTTACGATGCCATCGTCAGTTTTGGAAAGGAAAATTCTTTGGCGATATTACGGGGCCTCGAATAGATCAAAGTATCGTGTTTTTGACCCTCATAGGTAAGAATATCTCGAAAACTGAGGATGCTGGGATTTTTTTAAGATCGGATTCCGATTTAGCGCAGAAAAAGCCTTCGAGCGCACTAAATGTGGTCTCTGATTCCGGGCCTAGTCGAATTTTGTCGGCCTGTGTAATCAGCGAAGATTCAATAAAGACAGAAATTATTGGAGAAAGTGTGCCTAATGCTTCATGTGAGAATGAGTCCGATATTTCAACGAAGAGCATATCAAAAGGGATCATCAAAGATCTCATAAAGAAGTATCCTCCGTTTGTGCGGCCATATTGGCTTATGGTTTGGCCTTGACGGAAACTTTCAATTATGGTGGCGAGGTTGCTCCCTTACTGGTGACATATCTAAGTGGTTCAGCACGTTTAATGGCTGATGTCTATTATAATACTTCAATCACAAGACGACATTCACTACGCCAAACGTAAACCATTTAGTAGAAGATGTGGTTTCACAATTGCCGATTGAATTCCAGATTTTCGTTGGAACTCTGACTGATCGCATAAAAGCTGCCGAAGATTTCCAAGAGCAAAGTAAATCTATTGCCAAGCAAGAAACTTCAAGTAATAAAGACGGTTCTCTGGCTAGCCGAGACGGTCTTGCCACTGTCAGAGGTGGTATAGGGCAGCAGTGGTTTCTACGACTGAATTATTAGGCCAAGTCATACAGACCTTCCAACCGAATAAAATTTTTGAACTTCAAAGGCCCATCCAGAGCGAATCACAGGAGCTTCAGAGGTCGTCAGGCTTGGCAGAAGTTCAAAGTTAGAATGAACGTCGCTATTGAATGTAAGTAAGTTGGCTGGACGGCTAAGTTTGTTTATCGATACATGAAAAAAGATCTACAGATGGCAGCCTAATTCTTGACATATATTCACTGCCATAAATGAAGTTATCTCTAATGGCGCAGTCTTGGATTGTCAGCCTTGGAAAGATCAATTCAATTCATCTTACTTCTGAGTAGATAAGCCGAATGGTATATAGCCTCGATTGATTTAAAAGATGCTCACTATTTAATACCAGTGTAAGTAGGAGGTAGATGATATTTACGTTTGAAAAATAAACTATAGGGGAATCTCGCCAGGGTTAAGACGCTGCCAGGGTTAAGACACTCCTATATTTTGGAAAAGACACTTTGCACCATCTGTATCAGAGCGTGGTATTACTCTTTCTGGTAACCTCTACCTTTTTCGTGCGTCGCTCGTGTCAGAGGTTACTTGGTTGGAGTACTGTGTTGTCGTTTATTTTGGATACCTTAAAAAGTTTTTTCTAGTTCGTCGTAACTGGCTTAAAACTCCGAAGGAAAGCATATCAACGCTAGAGTAAGTATATATTCCTAATTCGTAGATGCCCCTCAATAAGTTCCCAGAAGGAAAAGTTGGAATTCCATCTTATTGTCTCTGGAGTAAAGTGATATTAAATTATGCTTGTAGTCAGGGTTAGGACATCTTTGTAGTCAGATCTGGGATATATAATTTTTTTTGTATTCAACCGTAGAAATCATTTTTTCGCAACTGTTTTTCAGTTCGTTTAACATGAAATTTGTATATTTACCTTTATAAAATAATTTTTCATGAATGAGCCAGTAATATTAGGCCCATAAGTCAACTGACTCACTTCTCCTTTTACGAAAGTTCACCCATAAGCCACAAACATTATTCTGGTTGCCAGCAGACTACTTCGAAAGCTGTTCAAAGAAGAGGAATCTCGGAATCAGTTATTCCTAGCATGAAAGCATCGTTACCTCCAGCGACCATTACACAATATAACAAACCTTTGCGATTGTGGTGGCAATATTGTGCTAGAAAACCAATATCAGTATTTGATGCGAACGCGGAAGATGTGCTTACGTTTCTAGTGCAAGTTTTTGAGCAAGTAGGAAGTTACGGTACCCTACATACGTATACGTATGCAATATCTTTACTTCTGATGTCAGAAGTGAGTAATGATCGAGGGGCGTTAGACTCGAAAATTCAACGACAAAAACGCTAAGAATCAAAATGAACTACGTTCCAAATCAACCGAAACCGTTTACTGAAACGCGAAATCCGGAAATTTTATTCAGTAAGAGTTCAAGTGAATTCCGACGAATTCAGTGAAAGTATGACGCTGAACGTAAGGACCGTACCAAAAAGAGTAGACATGCGCTTGCGCACTTCGGCACAGATAGACCCAATCTGATCAGCTGTTCCTCACTTGGCGAGTGTAAATATTTATTTTTCCGTACTCGACATTTCAAGATTCATATTCAATCGTTTTGTCGATTTGTATTGAGAATTTGTTTGATGAAATGCGCCATTTATAACGAATTTCAATAATTATGAAATTTTTTATTTCTTTACAAGCGAATCGTAATTATTCGAGTAATTATTATCTATGAAAGTTTAATTTAGTTTTGCAACGTTCAAAGCGCTTTTCTTGCTTTCGTTTAATTTTTCTGAAACTAAACAAAATAGGAAGTCCATTAGAAAACGAATTTAAGGACTTGATAACATGGTTTCTAGATACATGGAATAATTGTTATGTTCGAGCTTATGTTTGTAATATTAAAAAACTGCAAAGGTATTGTGTAAAAATTTTGTACCGATCTTAAAATGTTGGGAGTCGTAATGTTGAAAACATTTAGGTGTTATCCAATACAAAGTGGCAGGTAATAACTTAAAGATTGAAAAATTGTAAGTTTATTAGAAATCTCTTATTTTTTCTGGAACCAATTTTATTTTGCGTCTATGTTTCATCGTTTCTTGAAAATACTTTTGAACAGAAAAAAAATATTCACAACAAAAAATTCAGATGCTGATATTATAACAAAAAGAGATGAATTCGCAACGAAATACAGAAATAATCAACCTAATAGTTAGAGTATTTGATGCAAAAGGTTATACTGCAACAAAAACGTAAAATCTTCAACATAAACTATATGATTCTTACCCCAAGAATCTCATTCTAGACAGAACAGACGAAACATACGAATAAAAAAGAAAACAGGGTAAAAAACAGGAGGAGGGGATCGGTCAATAGAAAGAAAAGAGCAATTGAAAGAGAAGCTGAAGGATATAAAAATGGGAGAAGGAAATGTTAATGAAGAGATGAAAGTAATGCTAGGAGAAATAAAAAGAGTGTTAGAGGAAACAAGTAAGAAAAAGTTTAGTTGGGGGGAAAACAGGAATGGATGGGATGAGGAACGTGAAGAGAAACAGAAAGAAGTGAGAAAGGAACTAAGGAGATGGAGGAAAGGAAAAGTAGTGGAGATGAATATTATTTATCAGCATTTGGAACTCGAAAGTTCATTGCCTCATCTACCCGAGACCGCCACGCGTCCCTATCCTGTG